>ONZH01010883.1:0-10925 GCA_900303285.1 Rhinella marina | reverse complement strand
TTTTCAAAGTGATCCAAACCTGAAGTAGACACATGGGGAATGTAAAGTCATAACTATTTTGGAGGCATTACTATGTATTTTAAAAGTAGAGAAATTGACATTTGGAAATTTGCAAATTTTTCAACATTTTTGATAAATTTGGTATTTGTTTATAAATAAGAATGAAATATTTTGACTCAAATTTACCACTGTCATGAAGTACAATATAAATACAAAGATATATGGTTGCACAACGTGTAATAAGCAATAGGAGTAGAAGTAAATCTGGATATATGTGGCGCTATGCCGACTAAAGATAAAAAAGGAAGTCCTTAGTTACACATATTTGCAAATGCGTGATCATGCCCACTCACCAAACGTCACGGTAACTTCCTGTGGAGTAACACTCCACAGGAAGTTACCGTGACGTTTGGTGAGTGGGCATGATCACGCATTTGCAAATATGTGTAACTAAGGACTTCCTTTTTTATCTTTAGTCGGCATAGCGCCACATATATCCAGATTTACTTCTACTCCTATTGCTTATTACATGTTGTGCAACCATATATCTTTGTATTTCTATAGTTTTGCTTTATGGATATGTACTTATGAATATATATATATGTATCGCTGGTCCGAATTTTCTATTGTTATGAAGTACAATATGTGACGAGAAAACAATCTCAGAATGGCCTGGATAAGTAAAAGCGTTCTAAATTTATCACCGCATAAAGTGAGACATGTCAGATTTGCTAAAAATGGCCTGGTCCTTAAGGTGAAAAATGGCTGGGTCCTTAAGGGGTTAATAACATTTTTAAAACAAATAAATCTTATTGTTTTCTCTTGGCAATATTTTACCTTACACGCATATGCAACTTGTTGAAATTAAAGCAACCGATTTTCTTTTTTTTTTTCCTTTTTCTTCGACTCTAGTGACATATCACGCTATCCGTGCTTAGGGAGGAAAAAAGAGGCTGTCTTTGTATAATATATACTTCTCTTCTAAGTCTCGAATTCTACGTCACTGTCACCACACCCTCTGTCGCCTGGCAAACTGTAACTTCTCCTTTGTCTTAACATACAATATATAAAGATACAAGACAAGGGCCCATCACACATTTCACACACACAAACAAATACAGTAAGCACTGGAGCTCCAATAAAAACTCAAAAAATATATGCATGACTCTATGGAAAAGTTTTCAGCACAGAATCAATAGAAATGATATTTTTGTGCAGATATACCGCATATGTTGGGGTCTCTCGGTCCTTCTTTCTTCACTCCTGAAAAACAGATTAGTCACAATCCCCACCAAGTTAAACATTTGGGAAAAAGAACAGGCTTTCTTGACGTCCATTAAATCCGGCTGTAAAATAAAACTCACAAAACCTTTAGTTTATAAAAATGAAAAATAGTGTGCACACAATACCAAATATAAAAAATGAGTTCCTCTTTTTCCTCTTTTTGGATTTTCTTTGACCCAATTATTATTTTTTTAATTCTAAATATCATTACTAACATGCTGCATGTAACAAAAACTTTACCTTTTAACTTTAAGTACTTATTTTCTCCTTCACAAAAGAAACATAGACAGCACATATTCCAAACATTCCTCATTTACAACACACATCTATAACCTCAACATCTGGGACAGAAGACAAGCATACTTATTTATATCATCAAAAGTCTCTAAACTTCACTTTATCACTTTTTAACTTTAAAGATGTTTCCAGTAAAAAAACAATGACTGAATGCACTGATAAATCACCAATTCCAGCAGTATACACTGACACATCTACTTTTGAACACTGTGGTAAAAATCTAAATACTGCATTACAGCTTACAGTAGCTGCAGTATGGTCTTGGGGGAAATAGAATAACGATATTTTAAACAGGGACTACTGCAATTTTACCTTAACAAATAATGCCAAGATACTTTTTATAATCTGATTCTTCTAGGTCCTTCCTCCTCTTCTGCAGAGAACCCATAAAAGGTGAATGATCTATCTAGTGGGGGTTTACAGACTAAGCATCATTAAAACTAGAGAGCTAGAGCGAATCATTCACGAGGCTAGGCCACGGCCTACAGTCTTTAGAGGAAGACTATATGAACTAGAAAAATAAGGTGCTTACTGCTGCTAGCTTTCAATAAGTTAATAATTTACTAAAAACACCGTACCATAAGTGCATATTAGGACACATTGCAGTACCAGAAAAAGAATACACACAATGGGCTAAAGTGCTGAACCATTAAAAACAGTGTAGCTAAAATACATCAAAGACATAATTATGCAAACATTTTAGTGCAATCAATTTCACATTTGTAAGCAAAGAAGGCTCAGATATACATTTGAGTCTCTCCTTATGGCTCCTAGTTGGCAATGATAAAACAGTCTGTCTGGAACACATATTCCAAAATTCAATAGAGAATAGCAGCAAATAGAGAACCCATTTTTGCAAAAGGGGCTCCCAAATAACCTGAGAGGGGGGGGGGAGGAAAATAGGCGCACTTCGGCGCAACAGGGAATTTTCTGCAGAATGGGGGGAGTCCTGACAGCCATGTTCATCTTGGTGAGAGTCAAACGGGGGCAACACAAACAAACTAAGATAAAAAGTGGCAACTAGCTCTCACCCGTCATGTGCAGTCCATGGTGTGGCTCCCATAGGTCCTCCTGCAGTGTCCTTGACAGCCAGTAGTAGGTTCAGATGAGGGACCTGAAATCCTCCTCGCTCGAGCTGCTGCTGAAGGTCATCAGAGGACGCTCCTGCTTCTTGTACGCCACGCTCGCTGTGGTGGTGGAGCTCCAGTGCCCTCTTGTTCCTGAATTCGGACTTGACCGGGTCCGGGTGGTGGTCATACTGGTGAGCGCTGCAGCCACTTGAGCTTTTCTGGATCCTCCTGCCGGGACAGCTGGGTTAAGAACTTCCGGCTGCAGCAGTTCCAGAAAGGTTGCATCCAGCGAAGAAGACCCAGCTTCCCCGGCTGCTGCTGGCTTCATCTTCCACGGCAGCTGGTACTGGTGGATCACCGTAGATTGGAAGGTGAATGAAGACGTAGTCAGCTGACCCAGCTGTAAGGACTGTGGTGGTGGTGGTGGTGCTGGCAGTCCAGCAGAGTCTGAGGCTCCGGCTGAGGCTTTTCACTGAACTGTAGGATGCCATCTGGGAACTCCTGCAGGCAGCGCAAGTGTCCTGGACCTGGTGGTTCATGCGGCCACACTTCTGGTTCCCTTGTAGGCACCAGAGGCTGCGAAAGGAGGGTAACCCGGGTCGCAAATGGGCCTTTCAGGGACGCCATGGGGGTGTACTCCACCTGATCCCCCACGTACAGGTTACGCCTATGTTGTGGCACGTATGGCCGTTTGACCGACCTGTGGCCCATGAAATATTCCTTCCCATCCTCGTCATCCTGCAGGAAGCCAGACCCTCTCCCAACCGAAAACCAAACCACAGTTCCCTTCCTGCGTTCCAGTGAAGGATCTCCCGGCCTAGGGTGGTCGAGTACCTGTATGACCCAGTCCTCCACTGCGGTTTTATACTCCCAGAGGGTCTGTGCAAGGGCCGTCACAGATGCCGGAACAATGGGGTTCTGGTGTATGGAAGGGGTGGATCTCCTCCTGGGTGGCGAACCTCCTCCTCCGCCGAATGAGCAATAGCGGACATTCCAGCCGCAGAAGACAAAGCAGATGCTCCAGCCACCTCACGAGTCGCAGCAGCAGTTGGTAAGTGGGCTGGGCTGGTTTTTTCTAGTTCTGAGGGGGGCATATCCTCACTTTCCCGCTCTTGCGTGCGCGTATCGTCATTGTCCCGCCTCGCGCATAACGCGTACGTTTCGTACGAATCATACGTATCGTACGTATAGTTGTACTGTGAAATTTTGCGTAGATTTACGAATAATACGAAGCGAATCCAAGAAAAATCGGACTCGCTTCGCAGCTGAAAATTTCCAAGATTCAATACAAATCGGCAAATAGATTCGCTCCTCTCTAATTAAAACACATTCTTTTGGTACATTTATGACTTAAGACACTGGGGAAACGACAATGCCGATGGAATTTTCCTCTACTGTTGGTTTCTGCCTTTGAGCAACAGCCTTTACTTCCCCTTTTTACACTCTTTCCATCTTTCCAGATTTAAACAACCATCTTTTAGCATGCCTACTCTCTTGAATATTCTGTTTATATCTCTCGCTGCCCTTCCACCACACTGTCTCTCTATGATATCAGCTGCAGTCACCTCCCTCCCTGAGGGGCACTCCTCTTTCAGAGCCTTTGACTGGTTCCCATCGAAGAAGAGTGGGTCCACCCCTTCTTCCAATGGACGCAAACACCCTGATTTGCGTCCTACTGGTTGCCTACAAATGCAGATGCCAACCAGCCTCGCCATTTGTGCGCACAAAGCAGCCACCAATCGGGGTCCTACCTGTTCGCACAAAGCAGACAAAGATCTAGTACAATGGGTACCTGTGGACATCACAGAGAGGTGGGCTCACAAACTATATGCATATATGCAGGCACTCAAATATCTCTGGGCTTGGTTTTTCTCTCACTTCCTAGTTGTTAATTTCCTACCACTGCATCTCTCTTGCACACATTACATTTCACTTCCTCATTTCTTACACTCCTCAGTCTCATTTACCACACAAAAGAAAATCAATCAATCACTCTAAACCTAGGTTTCACACAACCCATTCATTCAACGACAGACAAGGAGGTTTGTGTCTTTAAAATCCCAAAGATTCAACAAAAGGACAATACCTGAACAGTGGTCATGACAAGCGGGAAGGCACAGTAAGAACAAAATATCTTACCTGGTTATTTGAAGATGCAGTTCCCAGTTGCCATAATGACCAAAACTCTTCCACGATCGTCCCCTTGGATATCTGATGGATTTTTCCCGGGTTTCGGCACCATTAAATGTCACTGCATTTTAAGACAAGTCCCAAATTAGGAGACTTCACTCTGTTGTCTATGGGATTCAAATTATGTTAATAAGTTGTCCCCAGGTGCCAGGGGATATGGCCGGCCTAAGAATCGCATATCCAGAAAGCTTGCTGGTCGAACGGTTCTCTCTCTGGAGCAGACACGCCCAAAGAGGCAATTTTATTAGATGTACATGGTAGATCTAGCCACACCCCTTTAGCCATCAATTTTAATTTATCCAATCACAATCACACAAGTATACATTTAATAACAAATCAAAAAATGGTAATAGCTAATGACCCATCAACACAAATGCATTACTTATCTATCCGGAATATTCCATGCCCATTTATATCAAGTTCCACCAAGTTCTTCAATCCACAGCCTTAGTTAACTTCCTATAGAAATTAAGTGATAATTCATATTTATTTTAAGCATAAAGTAAATATTAAGTAAATAGATAAGCTTTTTATCCCCGAAAGAAGCCTTAGGGCGAAATGGTGTTGGGAGGAGGGCGCCGCCATATCGGTTTGTTATTCATGTTTATCTATTTCATTTTGTTTTTCTGATGACTTTGTCTTTACATTATTGCCAAATTTTGCATTGGGTCTTTAATTGTGAGCCCCCTATATATTATTGTGCATTAGTTTGGCTACTTCATCTGATATTTGTATCAATTTAATGCATGTATGGATTAGATATAGCTGGTATTGCAGTGCCCTCTCTGTCCTTTTTGGATTTCTAATTGTCACCAAGCAATGTCTTTATACTATTTATTTATTTTAATCTAATAAAGTGCAATTATTAATATACAAAGTGGAGGATATCTTTATTATTCAACATAGTGTTTATTTCTTCACTATTCAGACTTATTGTATATCCCGGTCTTTGGTAATTACTTGTATATACATGGAAAACCCCAAACTGCACAACTTCTTTATAGAGTACAATGATCACCTATAAAAGGACGTGTCCTAACAAATTTCACAAAGTCTGGGATCCATGGTGGCGTCTAAAAAATAAATGTGGAAGAAGGGGCTCTGCTCAGAGGAAACCAAAATCAGACTTTTTGTAAACAATGGAAAACGATATGTTTGGTGTAAAAGCAACACAGCTCATCCCCCTGAACACACCATCCCCACTGTCAGACATGGTGGGGGCAGCATCATGGTTTGGGCCTGCTTTTCATCAGCAGGGACAGGGAAGATGGTTAAAATTGATGGGAAGATGGATGGAGCCAAATACAGGACCATTCTGGATGAAAACCTGTTGGAGTCTGCAAAAGACCTGAGACTAGGACGGAGATTTATCTTCCAACAAGACAATGATCCCAAACATAAAGCAAAATCTACAATGGAATGGTTCAAAAATAAATGTATCCAGGTCTTAGAATGGCCAAGTCACAGTCCAGACCTGAATCCAATGGAGAAGATGTGGAAAGAGCTGAAAACTGCTGTTCACAAACGTCTCCATCCAACCTCAAAGAGCTCCAGTTGTTTTGCAAGGAATAATGGGCAAGAATTTCAGTCTCTAGATGTGCAAAACTGATAGAGACATCCCCCAAGAGACCGCAGCTGTAATCGCAGCAAAAGGTGGCGCAACAAAGTATTAATGCAAGGGGGACGAATAATTTTGCACGCCGCACCTTTCAATTTTATTATTACCAAAAAAGTTTAAATGATCCAATAAATTTCGTTCCACTTCACAATTGTGACCCACTTGTTGTTGATTCTTCACCAAAAATGTAAAATGTTATATCTTTTTGTTTGAAGCCTGAAATGTGGCAAAAGGTTGAAAAGTTCCAGGGGGCCGAATACTTTCGCAAGGCACTGTATAAAGGCCACAATATAGGGTCTGAAGGAAGAACCTCAAAGGAGCCATAATGGAAAATACACTGGCTCTTTTGAAGTTCTCCCTGCAGCCCATACACTGTAGCCTATTCAGTAGTGCGGTACCTAAAATGTACTGGCTCCTTTGATCATCGGTCCATGCATTTTAGCTTTTTCATTACTGGGGACCTGAACACTGCTGAAGGAATGCTATCCCTGCCTACCACATTAAACATCATATTTCCAATATGTCCTCATGATGCAAGAAAGAAACGCAATACTATGAAAAGAACGCACGCTAAGATAAAAAGGGCATTCGCCAGCATTCATCTTGTCCATTATATATGAAATCTACTTTTTATTTCATATTGGGTAAAAATAAATATGTGTAATTTGTGTTCAGTGAATTGAAATTAATTGCTTTCAATCTGAATTTCGGTAAAAATTCCATTCGCTTTGAAGCAGAATTTCCTGGCGCTTCGATAAACACGGAATCTGAGGGGTTCAATAAAGAGATGGCAGCACGATCACCGTTCCCTGTCATTGTGCCCGCTACATTCAAAGAAATGCGCTTTGTGACAAAGTAATTCGTCACAAAGTAAATTTGTTTGTGATTATTATTTGTAGTCAATAAATGGGGGAAAACATTGCTGCCTCTCGATCTCTGAAACCTTTAAAGGAGCCAATACATTGTAGGCACCTCATTGCTGAGGAAACTAGAATGTATGGGCTGCAGTGCAAAACTCAAAGAACTCTGTACATTCTAGGCACTTCACTGCTGAACAGGCTAGAATGTATGGTCTGCGGCGTGCGACTCAACATAGCCTGTACAATCTAGGAACAACCGTGACATCATGAAAGGTCCTTTACCCCCCCCAGCCACACAACCTGGAGCCTGACTCCTCCTACACATGATCACATGGTCATGACATCATGAAAGGTCCTTTACCTCCTCCAGCCATACAACCTGGAGCCTGACTCCTCCCACACATGATCACATGATCACAACATCATGAAAGGTCCTTTAGTCCACTAGTCTTCCCCTCCCCCATACCTGTAGTGTCCAGCAGTGCAGGTGGAGGTATGTGTACAGTCACCGCCATTGTCTGTCAGGATTACTTGGGTGGAAGCGTCATTAACCCTTTCACTCCTAAGAGGTTGAGGTAAGTGATGGGACGGTGGCTGGATGCATGATACTGTTACTGGAAGGACTTTTCTCCTGCTCTGCAGCCATTATCTATCTGCTGTATAATAGAAGGACTTCTATCCTGTGTGATGGAATTATATGAGAGGCCCCTGCTCCTGTCGTGCCTCCTCCACCATCATAGAAGGGGCCCCGGCCTCCTGTGTCCTACCTCCTTCACCCTCAGAGTACTGTCCCCAGCCTCCTTTGTCCTTTATCCTCCACCATTGTAGTACTGGTCCTAAGCCTCCTGTGTCCTCTCTCCTCCTAGATTATAGTGTTTGTCCCCAGCCTCCTATGTCCTTCCTCCTCCATCATCATAGTGCTGGTCCCCGGTTATAAATGTAGAGAACACATCTACACTTGATTATCTCCTCTGTTCATTCTTATTATTATCTCCAGTAATTGTATTTTACATTGGATTTTCCATCATCTCATCTTCTCTCCATTCAGGTTTCTACAATATTTGATACGCTCAGTGGAGATCTTCTATATAAGATCCTTCTCCTGATTGACCCATCAAGGATGGATAAGGACAGGGACAAGATGGCGGAGAGTATAATAAATCTCACCCTAGAGATCCTCTTCCGGCTTACTGGAGAGGTGAGAGATTCTGATGATGTCACATTACATCATCTTATCTATGTTACTAACAGATGGACATGACTGGAGAGGAGAGGGACTCTGGAGATGTATGGAGTGATATTTATTACTGTGTCTCTCCATAACCAGGACTACACAGTAGTGAAGAAGACCTCTAGTGAGTGCTGTCAGGACCCTGTGTCTGAAGGACGGGGAAGAACCCTGAGCCCAATCACAGGGCCTCCACCTCACCCCCTGATACATGAGGAAATCAATAGAGAGAAGATCCTAGAACTCACCAACAAGATGATTGAGCTGCTGACTGGAGAGGTGACACTGCTGGGAATGCTGGGACATTATACAGGAACGCTATGAAGGGATCTGGGTGATGACTGTATCATTGTGTTGTCAGGTTCCTATAAGGTGTCAGGATGTCACCGTCTATTTCTCCATGGAGGAGTGGGAGTATTTAGAAGGACACAAGGATCTGTACAAGGACATCATGATGGAGAATCACCAGCCCCTCACATCACCAGGTAATAGACATGACTAAATCCACACGTGTTCTCATTATCTGTATGTAAGGAATGAATTCAGTCACTGGATGTGTTTCCTACAGTTAAGGAAGAGAGAAGAACACCGGAGAGATGTCCCAGTCCTCTTCTTCCACAGGATGGTTCAGAAGAACATCACAATGTCCCACAGGATGATCAGGTAGATGGAGATAAGGTCTCATGAAATGTCCCCTATGATGTGTAAAAGGCTGTGAAGATCTTGTGTTCAGTCTTGTTTTATCCACCAGTATTATATGTTTCCTCCTTGTATAATGAGAAAGGTGGAGATGACAGGATTACAGCTGACCATAGATATTACGTGTCTGGACTATGGAAACTTTTAAGATGGCCAGGACCATGCCATACCACAACTGGTCAGCCAGCATTGAGTTGTCAGCTTTTGTCTGTCCTACAATGCATCTACAGGTCTCTAGGAGACTACTCCGTTCCATATCCTACTCAACCGGGAATTTCATATAGGATTTTACCATTCACTGAGAAATGATGCTACTAAGCACATTCATGGTTGTTTGTGGCCCATACTACACATCCTTGTTTCACGACTGAATAGATTTATTAAATTAATATCTAAAAACAGTTGGCTAGTAATTGGCACCAGCTGTCCACACACCATCGTTTATGGCCGACACTGAACTTCCTATCAGTCTACCAATTCCTTACATAAGCTCCTGCTGAAGATATCATCTCTACATTATCTAATTAACTGACAACAATTTTGAAATTTTAGGTGACAATTCCTTTAACTTTTTTTTTGGAGATCTGCAACCTCCACTGATCTGTAGAACAGGAGGAGGGGAGAAGCATGTGTATAGCGTGATCTCTCTCCTCACTGTATGAGACGGGCTCCAGATAACTCCTGCTGTCCGGTCATTTTGGTTATTCTAATTACTGATCTTTTCAGGTCATATAAAACCTTCCACACGACTTCTCCAACCGTCTGATGACTTCTACAATATTTCTTTCACAGCTTGTGAATCCGGGTGAAGATCTGAACAATATTAATCCTCCAGAGACAGATGTGAGGGGTGATGAGCAGAGTATAGAGGACATTCCTACAGATAACAGCCCAGGTGAGTAGTGACCACTAAGTAAAGCAGAGAAGACTCACAGATTCTACTCCTTCACTGGATGATACAGTTTTATGTCTTATGTCATCATTACATTAACCGATTCAGCTAAAATTCTAATTAGATACGGATGAAAATGTAATAGTGTTATAGGTGATACTACATGCTGACTCATTTATTATAAGGAATGTTGAAATTCAGGAAAAATAAACTTAAGATGACTTGGATGTATAACTAAACTATGATGAAAGTTATATAGACAAACATAACATACAGAGTGAGAGTGAAGGAAGTAACAGCCACCCAAAGCCGTCAACAAGTGAGTGATCTCCACATGGACCAGTCCCCAACATGACACTCAGCCGATGCCCATATGGTACAAGGAGAGGTGATGGAAGCAAGACATATCTTACCCTGATGATGTCTTCAATGGAGCTGAGCTCTCTGTTACATGGCCGGTGTTCTCTAGTCTCTGGGCCCCTCCTAGCCCCACCTAAAGAGCTCAGTGTGCAGCACAGTTACTTCAGGAATGCCAGGTATCAGACACCAATAATCAACTACATTACAAGGAATTATTGTGGAGAGAACCACTAAAATAACTTGTTATAAAAATTCATAAAGTATACCTGGATTATGGACAGACCTTTGTGAATGAAGCCGATTTGTTTGACGGAAAAGAGGCCAATAAGGAAAGATATAAAACAAGCAGCCAGCGCACCGCCAATGTATACATACATCTCCCCAAGTCCAAGGATGGCGCACAGCAGGACAAATGTGGATCGGCTCC
>ONZH01010882.1:0-19768 GCA_900303285.1 Rhinella marina | reverse complement strand
GGCGGACTGCCCGTGAAGGTGGAAGTGGATAGTTGTTGGGTGGTCTGCTGCAGTCCTGGCTGGAAAGCACGTGGAGGTGCCAACAGCAATTGACCGGGTTGCTGGGGGGTTCCTGCCTCGCTGCCACTAAATACATTCAGCCAGTGGGCAGTAAAGAACATGTATTGCCCCTGGCCATAAGCACTGCTCCAGGTGTCCACAGTGACGTGCACCGTGCTGCAGAGAGACAGCTGCAGGGAGCGTCCAATATTGTCAGCCACGTGGGAGTAAAGGGCGGGGATAGCTTTGTTGGAGAAGTAAGCTAGGGCTAGGGACCTGCCAGCGTGGCTGAGCGCAAGCCATTAGCTCCCTAAAAGCTGGGCAGTCAACCAGCTGGTATGGCAGAGACTGCACAGCCAGCAACTTTGTCAGGTGACCATTCAGTTTGCGCACTGTCGGATTACTTGCCACGCACTCGGCAATGGACAGCTGCCGAATGAGAGGAGGTGGAGAAATGCACGCATGGACCGACAATGAGCTGGATGTACTAGTTACACACCGGGAAGTGGGCTGAGCTATGGCCCTGGATGCGGCCTGCCTGACAGAAGGGACCCCGGGAGAAGTAACTAGCTCTTTAGTATTAATGGGCTGCTCTAAATTGCCAGCATGACGCCGCTTCAAATGGTTCCACAGAGCAGTGGTCCCAACATTTGTGGCTTTCCCACGGCTCAATTTCTGTTTATACAAATTACACGTGGCCATACTGCTATCCCCCGGCAGAGTGGTAAAATACTTCCACACACCCGACATGTGCCCTCCACAGCTGGCCAAGCTTGTAGCCCTTGCACGCTTACACCCTGGTGCCGGCCCCACTATATTTGGGGTCTCGCTAGTTCCCAGGGAAGCACTAGCCCTGGGCCTAACTCGCCTCTGCCCTCTGTTGCTGCCACTACTAGTATCACCCTCCTCCTCTGAGCTCAAATCCTCCTCACCAGCCCGATCCGCTTCCCAGGTCCTCCGGTTTAACACATCAGATTCATCATCAGACTCCTCAACACATTTTTGGGAATGCAAATTAGGCTGTTCCCCACCAACTGAATTCCGGGCAGTCCAAACTCTGACTGCCCTCTAAGAAATCCTCAGAAAGGCTGTCCTCCATAACCGCCGGATTATAAGGTGGGCTTCGGTGGCTTCTTTTTTTAGAAATTGCAGAAGGGACACCACTAGGAGGGAGCACTGAAGCCCGAGAGGTGGCAGAAAATGAAGGGGTTTGCTTGAGTGGAATGGTGGAGCAGGACGAGTCTGACCCCTGGTTACATATGGATACTGTATCAGCAGATGACAGCAGATCATCTGGCTGAGACTGAGATGAGCGTGCCATCCACTCCACTATCTCATCTACTTTCTCCTCCACTACAATTTTGCGCCTCGGTGGGTTAGCCTGGTGGAACAATGGCCAAGTATTGCAAATACTACTAGTAGATGCTCCAGCTACAGGTCTTTTAGCACTGCTGCCCTGTCCCACCTTCTCCTTTTTTTTAAAGCTCAAAGTCTGGCTGGAACTGGACCCCTTTTGCTTATCCATTCCAGAAATTTTTCAATTCACTCTGTGGCCCTGCAGCTGGTCTTTGTCCCTGTATCTCACTGTCTCTCCCTATCTCTCTCTCCCTGCTTGATTAAATACTAGCCCTGAACTGGCCCCGCACTTGCCCTGCAGTAACCCTGATATCTTTAATATGGATTCCCAGAGCAATTAGACCCCAATTTTCACAAAACAGGTCTCAGAGTCTCAGAACTTCACACACAGTGCTTCTGCTCGTCTCAGCAGTCGCAGCAGAAGTGATGCGTCACTGGCTTACCAAGCCTGAGCCAATCAGAGCAAGCCCTGCCCATTAGGTCAGGTGACCGCTTTTTTCTACGTAGCAAACTACATAGCGAATGCGTACAAAGCCAAAGCGATTCACCTAATATTCGGATTCGCTTCGCAGCTAAAAAATCCCAAGATTCTATACGAATCAACTAATCGACGAATCGATTCGCTCATCTCTAATGAGGAGGAAGAGGAGGAAGAGAAGGAGACTGTTGGCGGGACTGAAGAGGGTACCTATGCTCATTCCTTCTTATCTGTTGAGCGTGTATGGGCTGAAGAGGAGGAGTTGGAGGAGGAGGAAATGGAGAGTCAGCCTATTGAGGAAAGGGAATTCTTGCGTGTTGGGACTCTTGCGCACATGGCTGACTTCATGTTAGGCTGCCTTTCCTGTGACCCTCGCATTAGAAGCATTTTTGACAACACAGATTACTGGGTGTTCACCCTCCTGGACCCCAGATACAAACAGGACTTTTCCACTCTCATTCCTGTAGAGGAAAGGAGTATGAGAGTGAATCAATATCAACAGTCCCTGGTGCACAAGCTGAAACTATCCTTCCCATCTGACACCCTAGCAGCAGAGGACGTAGTTCTGTGGGCCAACTAGCGGGGGAGAGGAGGGGAGCAGGCAGCTTGTCAAGCACTGGCAGGGGAACACTCTCCAAGTCCTTTGCCAGTTTTATGGCACCCCAGCAAGACTATGTCACCTGTCCCCCAGTAGGGGGGAGCTGTTCAGAAAGATGGTGAGGGAGTACCTAGCTGACCATACCAACATCCTGCGTGATCACTCTGCTCCATACAACTACTGGGTTGCAAAGCTGGACACGTTGCCCGAACTGGCGCTGTTCGCCTTGGAGGTGCTGGCCTGCCCTGCCGCTAGCGTGTTGTCAGAGTGGGTCTTCAGTGCAGCTGGTGGCATCATCACTGATAAGCGTACACACCTGTCAACTGACAGCGCTGACAGGCTGACGATTATTGAAATGAATAAAGCCTGGATTTCACCAGAATGCAAATCTCCACCGGGGGAAAGCAGCTCAACATGAAGATTCTTTATGTATCCTCTCCTCCTCCTCTTCGCACACAAACGCTGAGCCAACAGGCAATGTTTCTGAGGGCCAACTGGCGCTCTTTACAAACAATGTTTACGGAGGGCCACCTACAGGCCCTCTCTCCAATACATTTTTTAGGAGCGTCAACTACAGACACTCAAAAACAATTTTACAGGAGGGTCAACTACAGACACTCCAAAACAATTTTACAGGAGGGTCAACTACAGACACTCCAAAACAAATTTTTGGGAGGCTCACCTACAGTCATTTGACTGCAATCTCAGTCTGACCAAGGCATTGGTGGTGTCACCGCCATGCTGTGTCAGTGTAAAATTTTATGTGCTTCACCTGCTACCTGAGTGTAACTTGGTCACTCTGGGTTCACCGCCATGCTGTGTCAGTGTAAAATTTTATGTGCTTCACCTGCTGAGTGTAACTTGGTCACTCTGGGTTCACCGCCATGCTGTATCAGTGTAAAATTTTATGTGCTTCACCTGCTACCTGAGTGTAACTTGGTCACTCTGGGTTCACCGCCATGCTGTGTCAATGTAAAATTTTATGTGCTTCACCTGCTATCTGAGTGTAACTTGGTCACTCTGGGTTCACCGCCATGCTGTATCAGTGTAAAATTGTATGTGCTTCACCTGCTACCTGAGTGTAACTTGGTCACTCTGGGTTCACCGCCATGCTTTATCAGTGTAAAATTTTATGTGCTTCACCTGCTACCTGAGTGTAACTTGGTCACTCTGGGTTCACCGCAATGCTGTATCAGTGTAAAATTTTAAGTGCTTCACCTGCTACCTCAACTAAGTTGGTCACTTGTTGGTGTCAACACTAGAGTGCGGCTACTATACCGCACACAACAGAATTGTTCACTGCACTGTAGTATATATAACTGAGAGAAAAAAAGGAATTTTTAGACTGCGGCTAATTTAACGCAAACCACTCCATTTTTCACTGGACTGTAGTATATATAACTGAGAGAAAAAAAACGTAGTCTTAAAATGGCGGCTATGTTACCGCAAACCACTCCATTTTTCACTGGACTGTAGTATATATAAATGAGAAAAAACGTAGTCTTTAAATGGTGGCTATTTTACCGCAAACCACTACATTTTTCACTGGACTGTAGTACATATAACTGAGAAAAAACGTATTTTATAGACTGACGCTGTTGTACAGCACACTACAGAATTGTTCACTGGACTGTAGTATATATAAATGAGAAAAAAAACGTAGTCTTTAAATGGCGGCTATTTTACCGCAAACCACTCCATTTTTCACTGGACTGTAGTACATATAACAGAGAAAATACGTATTTTATAAACTGACGCTACTGTACAGCACACTACATAATTGTTCACTGCACTGTTGTATACATAACTGAGAGAAAAAACGTATTCCCTAGACTGACGCTACTGTACAGCACACTAAATAATTGTTCACTGCACTGTAGTATACATAACTGAAAGAAAAAACGTATTCTCTAGACTGACGCTACTGTACAGCACACTAAATAATTGTTCACTGGACTGTAGTATATATAACTGAGAAAAAAACGTATTCCCTAGACTGACGCTACTGTACAGTACACTACAGAATTGTTCACTGGACTGTAGTGTAAAGAAATGATAGAAAAAACGTATTCCCTAGACTGCACTACAGATCCCAGCAAGCCAAGGTACAGCAGCAGCACCAGCAGCAGCAAAAGTGAGTACTGAGAGGACTTTGGGCAATTTCTTTTGGGTCTGTGTGGACCAGGTGCTGTCCCTTCTGCCACTAGTCGCTGTGCACAGTGTGCAGCCAAGGAGACCAAAACAAAAAGGTGCTTGTAGCTCTTAGAAGGGCTGTTGGGTTCTTTGAGCATGATTCCTGCCTAACCAACATCTAAATTCAGGCCCTAACACTCTCCCTGACAGACAGCAGCTCTATCCCTAATCTCATGCTGGCAGCGTCAGATGCGAGCAGCGTGGGACCAGATTCTTATATTCCCAGGTCATCTGATCTGGCCAGCCAATCCCTGCTATCGACTTGTAGGGGCCCCATGTGATGCTAGGAGGTACCAAAGACCCTCCTGCATGTTGACTGGCTGAGAAAAGGCGCTTTTTCAGATCCTCAGGTTTTTCCTGTCTGCTTACAGTATTTTACTTTTGTTGACCTTCCTTATTCTGGTCATCTTTGCTACATTTCCCCAAACACTTCTGCTTCACCCCCCTGAATTTACTCCAGGTACCTTCCTTGCTGAGCTTACATATATTGACCATGGGTTTGTCTTCTGGTTATGGCTTGGATCTTTCATGGTACTTCTAGCTAACTTTGACCATTTTCCTTGTATTGACCCTTGGCTATCCTAATTTACACATCTGTATTATAACACCAGCAAAGATCTGTGATCTAACTCGGAAAGTCCATTAGGGGGTAGTGGATGCAAATGGGATGGTCCTTTTGGAGGCCACTGCTTAACTAGTGAGCAACAAACCAGTTGCAGTCCTGGAGGTTTTAGTATTTTATGAGCTGTGCAATAGAATCTCTTCTTCACATCTTCATATGTATTCACACTTAATTATTTGTTTTTTATGTAGTGTTTGTACTGTATAATTCCATGTGGATGTCATATTCTGTTACTGACTTGAATAAATTAGTAGAAAAACAATAAAAAATCCAAGAGACACTAACTTCTATACAATCATCTCTGTAGGCCCTAGTAACTGATAATAGAGTTATGAAAGAGTGAGTTTCCAACCTTTGTTAACTCTGCTTCCATAGAAACGGTTGCTATAGGAAAATATTTGTCATGTACTTCATATTATTCTCATCTGCTACTGCAAACCTATTCACTCAAGTGTTGGCATATGATTCTTTCCATGTGTCATCTTGAACTCCTTGTAATCAGTGGTTGAATTGCTTAATGGGAGTTTGGATTGTCACAGCTAAGAGAAGAATCAAATTAGAATTCAAAAGATAAAGGGGCAGATTTAACATGTTTTATCCCACTTTTATACCTGGACACTTATCAAATATGGCAAACAAAAGTGGACAGGGCTTAGCAGCAGGGGGTTAGCACGAAACAAGCTTAATTTTTGTCCAATCGAGCATAGACTCATCAGTGAGAGTTGGCCTGAAATGTTTGTCTTATTCTATGTGGCTATACTTACATTATTCTTTACCTAACTAACCTGGAATATACCTCGATATATTTTCTGCATATAACTAAAAATTTACATCAATGAGCATATCTGAGTGAGTCTTGCCTTGGATTACTATAGAAGTTGATGTGACTTCAGAGTCCTCTACTCGCTCCATATCTTTACAGATAGTGAAGGCCCCATCCATACAAATTGTATACGTAAGAGGAGCATGAAATCCTGCACACGGCCTGTAAGTGTCCACCCCTGAAACAAGGTAATATCATTATAAACCATATACAGAGATGCAGCTCTGTATGTATCTCCCCTATCACTCCCTGTTCTTTTGGGGAGGAGACTATACTCATCACTCCTTGCACACTAATAACTATGACATTCCTCCCAGTTCCATTGTTTATAACTGGGCATGTAATATAATACAATATGGCCACCCAACAAAGATTTTTTTTTTAAAAAACCTAAGTTTTAAAAAATACCAAACACATTGCTGAGAATCTATCATTCCCCTATGTGTAAAATTCTGGTTTTTGATAAATTCACTCCCCCAATTATTTCTTTTCCACAGACTTAAAGGGGTATTCTCATCTTAGACAATGGGGGCATATCGCTAGGATATGCCCCCATTGTCTTATAGGTGCGGGTCCCACCGCTGGGACCCGCACCTATATCCAGAACGGAGGTTTCCAGGGGTCCGGCCACCACCAGGCGCAGCTCCCCGCGCCGCTCATAGAAATGAATGGGAGCCGGGCCGTGCATGCACGGTGCGCTCCCATTTATTTCTATGGAGCCGACGGAAGTAGCCGAGCCAGCTCGGCTATTTTCGGCGGCCCCATAGAAATGAATGGAGGGCGGCTGCGCATGCGCAGTGCGCCCTCATTCAGTTCGGGGGCTCCGTTCTGGAAATAGGTGCGGGTCCCAGCGGTGGGACCCGCACCTATAAGACAATGGGGGCATATCCTAGCGATATGCCCCCATTGTCTAAAATGAGAATAACCCTTTAAGGCCTTTTTAGACTTCTTGACTTTCAGGCAGGACGAGCCCCAGTCAACAATAAACACGTCAGCACATCAGTGTTGGTTTGCACTGGCCTATTGCATTTTTGCACTACTGTGGTAGGGGTACACTGCAAAAGTTGCATGTAACGTATTTGTGCTTACGGATGAGTTAAAGCAGTTCTATAAAACTGATGATCTATCCTCTGGATAGATTATCAGCCTCTGATCGGCGGCGGTCCAACACCCGGGACCCCCGCCGATCATCTGTTTGAGAAGGCAGTGGTGCTGCAGGAGCGCCCCGGCCTTCTCTGTGTTTACCGCAGGCCCAGTGACGTCACGACTAATATCACTGGCCTGGGTGGGGCTAAGCTCTGTTCACTTGAACGGCTTCTCAAACAGCAGATCGGCAGGGGAGGATAGATCCAGAGGATAGATCATCAGTTTTACAGAACTGCAGAACCCCTTTAATAGGCCTTATCTACATTCACCACTAGATGGGGCTATTGTCATCTTTTCTATATGGGGGGGGTTCGATCACAGTCAGGGTAGTGGATAGACAGACTCAAGTGACATCTTGGAGACTGCAGATGCTAAATGTCAGAGTTGAGAGTAAATGAACTTGAAGCCCTAGATTTGGCAGTCAGAGATTGCCGAAGGCAGGCAGGCAAAATTTATATATTTATATAGGCTGTACAGCAACACTGTCCAGAAATCTAAAGGCTTCCTGACCTGGACATGGAAGTGTAGTGTGAGGAACATGTGCTTTAAAGAAACTTCTTGGTCTATTAACCACATGTGCAGCTGTGTAACCTGTAATATCTGTGAAATTGCATGTTGTCAGAACTGCTAGTCTATGCATGTATGCATGTTGAGAACTGTAGTTGATGTGGCTTCATTCTTCAGTAAAGAATTGTTCTACTGCAAAACTGCCTCATCATTTTCTCCTCCAACGCTGCCTTGCACCTCACCATCAAGGGCACCCAGAACCACCATTAGGCAGGAGAATCCCAGAACCAGTGTGTGCCCTGAAGGGAAGAAAAGTGTGTCCTTCCCATCACTGCATGTCTCAAGGGAGCATCATTGTTATTCAACCCCTATAAAACCCCCCAAAATGCCCAGGCCCCTCATACACGTTATACTTACCCCGCTCCCAGGCACCCGTGTTGCTTCTGCACGTCTGCCTCTGCATTCCCCCCGTCGCGCGGATCAAAACATCCGGTGACAGGGGGGAGAGTTGGGGTTTGGGGCTCAGTCAATAGCAGGCCACGACGGGAATCAGCCTCCCTAGCGTCACCTGTGATGCTAGGGCGGTGGCCGTGTGGGATCAGAAGCGACATGGGTGTCGGAGAGTCGGGTAAGTATAACCAGTATGAGGGTCCTGGAATTTTGGGGGGCATTGTAGTGGTTGGATAACCCCTTTAACTATGACCCCTATTCTAGCTACCATCACTCCTATCATCTCCTCTGCTCTCCTGCCCTGGGCAGGCTGCACTATTACATAGTCCAGTGCAAAGTCAATGTGGGTGGAACGCTTGCTACCGCAGTTGTTATTTCCTCATTCAGTTCAGTTGATTATTGACAGTACATATATGAATACACAGGAAGAGGTATTGCAGATAATCGTGCATCTCTTAACTTGATTAAAAATACCCATCAGCCGACAAACAATCCCATTTATTGGCTGATTGGCTGTTCGATTATATGAACTAATTATCAGAATCTAGTTCCTGTGAATGCTTGTTCCCTATAATTGGTCCGAAAATCGTTCAGACTTATTGGGCCTTCACATCGAATTAATGAAACTTAATTAAAACATCAGAGTTTCCCTTTAAGTCATCATGTCACTGACTGCTTCAGAGTTACATGTACTGCAGGTATGAAGAGCTTGCAGTTCACTTAAACCAGTTTGCCTATGGTTTCCTTTTATTGATCAGCTCTTCACATAGAAGACACACTGAAAGAGTTTGTGTTTTCTTTTATTATTGTTTCACACCACAGCTGCTTGCTTAGCTGCATAACAAAAACCATAAGTAATATAATTGCTTCTGTGATGTAAAAGATATTGGTTTAGCAAGAAGGAGGGAGATGAGCTGAATATAGAAAGAGAATAGGTGGTTAATTTCCTTTAGGCAAGTCTACTCTAAAATCTGCTATTATTTCAATTTACACATACAGGCAATAAAGTGAAGACAAAAAGTGTGGAAAATAGTATTTAGTCATGTTAAATTGTAACAGTAACTATTAGAGATGAGCGAATCATCCAAAATTCACTTCGGTGAATAATCAACGAATTTCTGACAAGATTCGTTCTTAATTTATTCGGCCGAATTTGTGTTAAAAAATAATCGTTGTTTTGCGAACATTCGTACACAAATTACGAACATACAGTCAGTTTTGTTAAAAGTACGCAATACGTAAGCATTAGCGTACAAAGTGCGTACGAATCCTTAGCGTACTATTGACTCACGATTGCGTCATACGCACAAGGCTAGGCCGCGGAATACAGTCTTTAGAGGCAGTCCATATGAGGTAGAAAAGTAAGGTGCTAGCTATCCGGCTAAGTGCATAATTTACTAAAAAACACCATACAATAAGTGTTAGTAATAGGACACATTGCAGTACCTGAAAAAGAATACACACAATGGGCTAAAGTGCTTGAACGTTGCTGAACCTGTAAAAACATTATTGCTTAAATACAGCAAAGACAATTATGCAAACATTTTAGTGCAATTTCACATTTGCAAGCATAAAAGGCTCAGATATACGTTTGAGTCTCTCCTCGTGGCTGCTTGCATGATAAAACACTGGAACACAGTCCAAAATTCTATTGTAATCCATGTGAGGTAATTTTGTAAACAGGTAATGTGTAATCCACATGGATAATATAAAATAGCAGCAAATAGAGAACCCTCTTTGCAAAGGGGGCTCCCAAATAACCTGAGAAGGGGGGAAAGGAAAATAGGCACACTTAGGCGCAACTGGGAATTTTCAGCAGAATGGGGGGGGTCCTGACAAGCCATGTCAATCTGGGTGAGAGTCAAACAGGGGGAAATGGAAACAAAACAAGTGCCAACTAGCTCTCACCCATCAGGTGCAGTCCATGGTGTGGCTCCCATAGGTCCTACAGAAGTGTCCTATAAATCTCTCAGCCAGTAGAAGGGTTCTGAAGTCCTCCTCACTTGAACTACTGCTGAATGAGATCAGAGGACGCTCCTGCCTCCTGTAGGCCAAGCTCGCTGCCGTGGTGGAACTCCACTGCCCTCTTCTTCCAAAAGTCGGACTTGACCGGGTCCGGGTGGTGGTCACGCTGGTGAGCGCTGCAGCCACCTGTGCCTTCACTTTTCCGGATTCTCCTGCCGGGACAGCAGGGGTAAGGACTTCTGGCTGCAGCGGTTGAGGCAGGGTTGCACTCAGGGAAGAAGCCCCAGCTCCCCTGGCTGCTGCTGACTTCATTTTCCAGGGTAGTTGGTACTGGGGGATCACCGTGGACTGGAACGTAAATGATGAAGTCGTCAGCTGACCCAGCTGAAAGGGCTGTGATGGTGGTGGCACTGGCAGTCCAGAGATCAGAGGCTCCGGCTGTGGCTTCCCCCTGAAACGGAGGGTGCCATCTGGTGACTCCTGAAGGCAGCGCACCGGTACTTCGCCTGGTGGTTCCTCTGGCCAAACTTCAGGTGGTGATGTAGGGACCAGGGGCTTAGGTAATACGGTAACCCCGGTAGCAAAGGGGCCTTTCAGGGATGCCATGGGGGTGTATTCCACCTGATCCCTCACGTACAGGCTGTGATGGGGTTGGGGCAGGTATGGCTGTTTCACTGACCTGCGGCCCACGAAGTACTCCTTGCCATCCTCGTCATCCGCCAGGAAGCCAGAGCCTCGCTCCACAGAAAACCACAGGACGGTTCCCTTTCGATGGTCCAGTACTTGAATGACCCAGTCCTCCACTGCATTCTTGTAGTCCCATAGAGTCTGGGCGTGGGCCGTCACCGATGCTGGCACAAACAGGTTCGCCGAATGGAAGGTGTTGTTGTTGTTCTCCTCCTGGGCGGCGAAGTGGATGCTCTAGCCGCCTCCGCCGCATCAGCTGCACCAGCCGGCAAGACGAATATGAAATCAGGAGCCGGTGAGACTCTCTTGCACAGTTGTGCCGCTCTGATCCATGGAGCGGGTGGTGGTTCGGGGTACTCGTCCCCAAAGACCATCTCTCCCCACTTGGGTCGCAGTTCTTTTGCCATGCTGTTTGCTGTGGTCTAACTCTGGATCTTGTTCACCGCTGGCTTGAACTTGAGAGGAGGGCAGAGTAATGAGGGAGGAGTCTCCACTCCCTATACTCCCTGGTGGGACGGGCTGGTCTTTCCCCGCTTCTGAGGGGGCGTATCTTCACTTTCCCACTCTTGAGGGGGCGTATCGTCATTTTCCCACTTTGGGGGGCCGGGGGAGGGGGCAAGAAGAATGTGTACGTTGCGTACATTGCATACGTAGCGTTAGCATTCAAAATTTTAAGAACATTTACGAATAATAAGAAGCGAATCTGAAAAAATCCAGATTCGCTTTGGAGTAGGAAAAATTGAGGATTCGATACGAATCGGCGAATAGATTCACTCATCTCTAGTAACTATAAATAGAAATGGCAACAAGGTAATAAGATTCACAGTTTTTTTCATGGCTTTTACATTTTTTTTGGCCTTTCTCTGGATCAACATTATATGATAACAGACTAGAGATGAGTGAATCAATTAGCTGGAAATGCTGCACAATTGCCCATATTTTTTTCTACAAACCAGTTGCAATTTTGCTTCCCTGTATAATTGCTCAGTTCACCACTTTTCAGTGATTCAATACCCATGTGTTTGTAGAAGGGGAAATTTAGTTGTGCCTCTGTTAATTACTGACACCTTCAATTTTACTACCATCTATAACTGCATAGTTTAGCATTTCTGCGCATCAATACTACAGGGTGGGCCATTTATATGGATACACCTAAATAAAATGGGAATGGTTGGCAACATTAACTTCCTGTTTGTGGCACATTAGTATATGGGAGGGGGGAAACTTTTCAAGATGGGTGGTGACCATGGCAGCCATTTTGAAGTCGGCAATTTTGGATCCAACTTTAGTTTTTTCAATGGGAAGAGGGTCATGTGACACATCAAACTTGTTGAGAATTTCACGAGAAAAACAATGGTGTGCTTGGTTTTAACGTTACTTTATTCTTTCATGAGTTATTTACAAGTTTCTGACCACTTATAAAATGTGTTCAACGTGCTGCCCATTGTGTTGGATTGTCAATGCAACAATCTTCTCCAACTCTTCACACACTGATAGCAAAACTGCAGAAGAAATGCTAGCACAGGCTTCCAGTATCCGTAGTTTCAGGTGCTGCACATCTCGTATCTTCACAGCATAGACAATTGCCTTCAGATGACCCCAAAGATAAAAGTCTAAGATTGGGAGACCTTGGGGGCCATTCAACTGGCCCACAACGACCAATCCACTTTCCAGGAAACTGTTCATCTAGGAATGCTCGGACCTGACACCCATAATGTGGTGGTGCACCATCAACTCAGGGAATGAGGCAGCTTCAGTGCATAAAGAGGGAAACACATCATTATGTAGCAATTTCACATATCCAGCGGCCTTGAGGTTTCCATTGATGAAGAATGGACCCACTATCTTTGTACCCCATATACCACACCATACCATTAATTTTTGTGTTCCAACAGTCTTGGAGGGATCTATCCAATGTGGGTTAGTGTCAGACCAATAGCGGTGGTTTTGTTTGTTAACTTCACCATTCACATAAAAGTTTGCCTCATCACTGAGGCAAAATGTTCTGTGTAAAATGAGGGTCCTGTTCCAATTTTTGTTTTGCCCATTCTGCAAATTCAGTGCACCGATCTGGGTCATCCTCGTTGAGATGCTGCAACAGCTGGAGTTTGTAAGGGTGCCACTCTCCAGTGATACTGGTGCCACTCTCCAGTGACATGCGGCGAGTGCTACGCTGTGGGCTCTTGCTGAATGAAGCTAGAATGGCCACTGATGTTTCTTCATTAGTGACAGTTCATGCGCCCACATTTTGGCAAATCCAACACTGAACCAGTTTCACAAAACTTGGCAAGCAGTTTGCTAACTGTAGCATGGGAGATGGGTGGTTTCGTAGGGTGTCTTGCATTGAAATCTGCTGCAATGACCCAGGTACTGCGTTCACCAGACATCAACACAATTTCTATCCGCTCCTCACGGGTTAACCTCTCCGACATGTCAATGGCTGTAAACAAAGAGAAGCTTATAAAGAACTCATGAAAGAATAAAGTAATGTTAAAACCAAGCACACCATTGTTTTTCTTGTGAAATTCTCAATAAGTTTGATGTGTCATATGACCCTCTTCCCATTGAAAAAAACTAAAGTTGGATCCAAAATGGCCGACTTCAAAATGGCCGCCATGGTCACCACTCATCTTGAAAAGTTTTCCCCCTCCCATATACTAATGTGCCACAAACAGGAAGTTAATATCACCAACCATTCCCATTTTATTTAGGTGTATCCATATAAATGGCCCACCCTGTAGTGTTTTCATAGAAGGGGACTTGTGCAGATTTTAATTACAGAAACAAAAACTGTCACAATTTTGCTACTGTTTATAATTAACCCCTTCACAACATCTGCTATACATGTACGGTAGATGCTGGGTCTTTTAAGATGGCGCCCCTTCCTGAGAGAATGTGGAAATGTCGAAGACTTTAGTATTGCAAATAGCAGTAGCAGCAGTTAGAACCACACGTCCAGCCAGCACTAGTAGTCGCAGCAGGCCACAGTTCCCTCATTTTCGATATTCTCCAGATTATTATTGAGGACGAAGAGGATGACATTGTGGACTGAGAGGCTCACTGCAGGATGCTGTCAACTTCACCTCTAAACCAGGGGTCAGCACATTCTTCCTGCTCCTCCTCTTTGCAGCTCCCGAAAAGACTTTCACTTGCATCATTTCTGTCTTCACTGTCCCTCCTAGTGGGGCTCCTTCTTTTTTTAACTAAGAGGCAACAATACATGTGTTATGGAAGATAGAGTTCCTGTGGATGAGTTGTGTGAGAAGCATGTGTCAACATTTGGCCTGCCATAAGGAGGAGGAGGTTCAGATTGAGGCGGGGAATCTGTGTTGTTGATGGTAACGGAAGTAGTAGTTGTGGAACTTGTAGCCACAGTGATGATGGTGGTAGAGGCAGTGCTAGCCGTGGTGACATTGGCACTTGAGGGAAAAACAGAGGAGGGAATAGAGAAGGGATCAAGGAATCTTCACAGTCTGATAAAAGCGACAGGGAGAGTTAGGACTATGACAATAATTGTGCCTTGGACAAGACCTGGGAGCCAAATTGGGGTGCTGATGAGGAGGTGACATCAAAAGAGGTAGGTGGTGGCTACTGTGGCAATAAAGAGCAGATGCACTGTACGCCCAAAACCTAAAAAAGAAAAATGCCAGGGTCATATTTGCTTATGGTTAACTTGGGAACTGGTGATGCCACAGATATGGTATGGGCACAGGCTCAAAATGTCCCAGACCCAGGCCAAACTAGGTTGCTGCTAGCTCTGTGCAAGTATCTCCTGTATGGCAATTTTTCTTCACAAGGCTGGCACACAATCAATCTGCAGGATGAAAGTAAATAGTGGCCATTGAAACACAAACATAGCTACCGAGGCTCTATTGCTACACATGTAAGGCAGGATCACTGGATCCAGTGGAAAAATAAAACTGGGAAGCATTAAGAACAAGTCTGTCCTTCTCCCAGTCTATTTTTTTGGCAGCCTGCACACATCCCCAAGCAATGCAGTGTCATTGTCATTAGCTAGAGATGAACAAAGTTATCAAAATTTCGATTTGGCTGCTTTGCTGAAGTTCATAAAGAAATTTGATTTGTTATGAATTACTTTGTCATGAATTGCATTTCATTGTATTTAGCGGGCACAATGACAGGGAACAGCGATCACGCCACCCCCTTCATTGAACCCCTCAGATGCCACGTTCAATGCTGACTGTGGCATCTGACAGTCACATTGAGGCCTTTCAAGGCTTAATCAGGGGTTAAAAACTAAAAAATACAAACTCCCTTCATCCATTTAAATCACTGATGACTTCACCTCCCCTGACCAACATGATGTCACACATCAATGCACATGAGATTTGGCGTGTTTTCTTCAATCAAGATGGCCGCTCAGTGAGCAAATGGATGAGGCGAGTATGTATTTTTTTGTTTTTTACTGTCATTTCAGGATTTATTCCTTACCACGAAGCGCAAGAAAATTTGACTCTGACAAGTCGAATTTTTCCAGAAATTTCGATGGAAGCCCAATTCTGATACTTCGTTTCACTCAACATTATCACCAGCTACTTCTTCTCCTTGTCCTCCGCCTCTATCGGGACACATCCATAACAGAATATGTGGCCATGAGAAAACTATTCACGACCATCAATTGGCTTGTGTGCAAGCAGAACTCTCACCTGACCAGATTGCTAGCGATGCAGTCGCTGCCTTACCACTTAGTTGTGGTAACTGTTGTGCAACACCGCATTCACCCCATTTTGTTCTGTTCTATGGCAGAAGTACTTTTGTCTAGCGCTTCATAAAACTTCATTAATCATTCTCCAAATGTGGCACAGTTATTTTATCCTATGCTCTGGCAGTAGTTCTTCTAGCCAAGCTGCCAATGTCTGCCTGTTCACTATGTTCCTTACTGTACTGCAGCTTCCCCTGTTACCACTACTACTACTACTACCCATGGCCGATTCTAGCTCTTCTGCTTCCTGAGGCAAAAACTTAAATGGCACCCCATCCCATTAAAAAAAAAAAATAGTATGACATAACTATTTTATGAAGTATCACAATCTCCCTTAAAAGCAGAGAAATTCTGTATTAAGTAAATGTTGGATATTTTTTATAAACAAAAGATAAAATATATTGACTTAAATGTATTACTAACATGAAGTGCAATGTGTCCCAAGAAAACAATCTCAGAATGGCTTGGATACGTAAAAGCATTCAGAGTTATTACCAGGTTAAGAGACACATATCAGATTTTCAAAAATTGGCCCGGGGATCAAGGCGAAAAGTGGCTTGGTACTGAAGGGGTTAAGCAGGCTTTGTTAACACCCTCAATCATGTGTTTACCCATCACTTTATATGTCAGTGTTGTTCTGACACTTGCCATATCATTAAAGAGCTTAAAAGGCAGGAGGGAGAGAAAGAAAAAAAATAGAGAGAAAATATCTTTGAGTCCTCAAAGTGATTTTTGATTCAAGTAGATCGATTCAGACCCCACATGTAGTACAGTCCAACTCACAGTACTTTGCTGTAGTCTCAACATTGCTGCTGATGGAGGAGCAAATGACCAGACCTATACATTAGTGGTTTCCACTAATCACTAGTCACAGCGGTGCACTTTGCTATTTTCTGATGCCATGTACAGTTTTCTTCAAAGGAATTCACTGATGGACAGGTCTGGTCATTCTCCATCAGTAGCCAGGCGGGGACCATAGCATCCTACTATGTGGTGGATTGGCCGAACTGTGATATTGCTAAAAAATATTGGATTTCAATAGCATACTAGCTTAAAAAAACTGTCAAAGGGCCATAATATATTCAATGTGCTAATTACATTAGGATACTTTGAGCTTGGCTAACATCACAGACGTAAATGGAAAATTCAAATGGCGCCCCCCTCCCATTAAAAAAAAAATAGTATGAAAGCCAAGTAGCCAACTTCAAGACTGTCCTGCCAGATCTGGGGTGTACAAGAACAGATAATGTTGTTGATATCACCTGCAGTCCTATGTAACACCAAAGATAACACAGTGATGGCTATTTTAGTACAGAAAATGTAGTAGTGTTACCTGCAGTACACCCGAGTGTCACTGACAGCCTAGCCCCTGCTGTATACGCCGGCATCAGTGAATACACTGATGCCGGCATATTAACCCCCATTTATGCCATGGTCAGCGCTGATAAGCGAGATAACCAATTCTATTACACCTTCATTCTCAGATTGGGGTGAATAAGATGTCTAATACTACTGTTTTCTAGGTGTCATTGACATTGAATAACTTATTTTACATATACATGTAGTCGCCATTTTAGGAAAAAAAAATAATTACCACGAAGCGCCAAGAAATTAAAATTTGTTGCAAATCTAATTTTTTCCTAAACTTCGGATCGAATTCATCGAACATCGAATTCTACGTCGGATGCTTTGATTCACTCAACGCTACATATGACTATGTTGTGACATTTCTGTATTATTCCTGAATGAATTAGAGAATTCATTGGATAAAAGGAGAACAGGGGGTTGTATAATAAAACTTTGGACATTACCCATACTGCAAAAAAATGCAGAGAAAGTGGCAGTACGTCTTATAGTCTATTATGGAAGTGGTAATTAGCATGCGGGAGGCACTGGTAGGTGAGGGCAGTGCTGGCTAAACTCATCTCCCCTGGTCTTCTTCTGGGTCCCTCTGTGGTGTCCTGACTGCGCACAGGGCAGGACGTAGCGCATATAGGCACGCACTATGACCTGACACTGTGTGCCCTCAGGTCACAGTACACAGCTGGACCTGGAAGAAGCGATGGAGAGGCGAGTTCTGGATGTGCGGTGCCATCCAGAGCAAGCAAATTACGTTTTTTAAAACATCTAATCTGAGGTCTGATTGGGGGCTGAGGGGTGCGATCAGTGGCTGAGTGGGGCTGGTCGAGTCTGGTCAGAGGCTGATAGGGTCTCATTGAGGCTCTGATAAGAGTCTGATGGGGGCTAGGGGGTCTGATGGAGGCCGATCTGAGGCTGATTGAGGCTGGGGGTGCGATCTGAGGCTGACTGAGATTGTGATCTGAGTCTGATGAGGGCTGGGTTGTCTGATGGGGGACTGATCTAGGCTAATGGGGACTGGGGGTCTGATTTGGGGTTCTGATTGAGGATTAGGGGTTTATTGAGTGTCTGAAATGAGGATTGATGGAAAATATTTTTTTTATTTTTTTCCTTCTCCAAATCCTAGGTGAGTCTCATAGTCCAGTTCATCTTATAGTCCAAAAAATACGGTAGCTACTTTTTTCTAGAAATAACGCTACACCTGTCTACGGGTTGTTTCTGATATTGCACAGATAACAACTGAGTGCTGTGGACCCAGCAGCAGGACACCTTCTCATTATAGGGAGACCATTCTAACAAAAAAGGTCCAAAGTTGGTAATCCTGGGCTACTTGAGAATCTCTAGACCATTGATTTTCAACCTGTAGTTTTCCAGCTGTTGCAAAACTACAACTCCCATTATGCCTTGACATCCACAGATGAGCCACAGGTTGGAGAACATTTGATATTGTTAACTGTTCATTTATATTAGAAAAGCTTCTGTGCACAAATGAGTTTAGGCCGACTTCATGCAAATGTCACACTGGTGCATATTTTATAGGTCGAAATCCAGGCCTCGACAAACTTAATCATAGGAATCTAATGTCTGTGAAACCAGGAGCTTAAAAATATGAGGTGCAGATGTTGCAGGCAAACCCAGCCCCCGGACCATGAGGTTACCCTAAAAAGTCTCTTTGCCCCAGATGAGGACACCAGTACTATACATGACCAGTGATAACTTTCATCAGGGTCTAGAAATTTCAAGTTACTTCAATGTGTAAGGGTGGCACACATGCACAAGTAGCTTTCAGCCAGATACTTGTTTGGTCAAGGGCTATCTCTACTAACCCTACCATATATCTATATGCATAGCTTGCATGTGTCTTGAAAGCAGCAGAGGTAAAAGCTTCTGCCAGACATGTTTCATGGTTGGCCAGTTCAATCTATGGGTTTGAGCTGCATTTGCATGTGTATTACTAGCTAAACATGTGAAATGATGAAACTCAAGCACGGAGACTAGAGATGAGCGAATCGAGGCTGACGAAGTGGAATTCATTACGAATTTCATGGAAAATTCGATTCGCAAAGAAAGCGAATTTCATGGCGACTTGTAGTAACGAATCTTTTTTTTTTTTCCTAAAATGGCCTCAAAGCACATGGCATGACATGGAGGAAGGATTTCTGGGACAAAGACGTAAACACCCACAATGCGATCACATGCAGACATTGGCAGTAGCCAATTAGCAGCCAGCCAGGTCCTGTGATGTCACAGCCCTATAAATAGCTCTGCAGCGCTGGAATCCGCCATTTTCAATTGATTTTAGACCAGAGACAGACGTCAGGAGAGATAGGACAAGTGATAGAAAAACGTTGCTAAAGAAAAGAAATGAGGAGATCAGGGATAGATAATCTGAATTGCAGGGATAGGAGAGGGACGATTTCTAGACAGAATCCATAGGGGATTATCAGGCAGTGAAATCGCTATTCTGGTACACTGAGCAGCAGTGAGTGGGCATTGGGGTTAGCCTGTTATACAGCACTGCACTCTGTTCTAAAGGCTGTTTTGGGGTGCTTTATTCAAAGAAGCACCACTAGTGTCCCTTGTTGCAGTGCAGTAAGAGGGTCAGAGCCTTGTTTGGGGTACATTAAAAAATAAAAAATATATATATCTTTTGGGTTGTGTTTGGGGAAAAACATATATAATCCGTGATTGGCAGCTAGTAAATGTTAAAGAAATAGTTGCGGCGTTATACGCCATACAAATAGACAAGCGCCATATAGTGCTAACTTCTTCAGTGTAGTTGAATTGCCAAAATAACTGTGAATCCTTGTTTGTGTGGTTCT
>ONZH01010881.1:0-25834 GCA_900303285.1 Rhinella marina | reverse complement strand
AAAAAAAAAAAATATAAAGTATTTGTGACTCATTCTCCATCCAAGCAGAAAAGTGTGACATTGTTATAAAGGTAGTCAGTGAATATCATTAAAAAAAAAACATAGTGAATCTGAGTTTGTAGGGTTGTCAGTGTTACTGTTAAATCAGTATTTTAGGCCTCATTCGCCATCCAAGCAGAAAAGCGTGGCATTGTCGTAAGTTAGTCATTGAATATAATTTTTTAAAAAAAATGTATATCTCAGTTGGTGGGGTGGTTAGTTTCAAATAAGTATTTTAGGCCTCATTCGCCATCCGAGCAGAAAGCGTGACATTGTTGTAAGGTAGTCATTGAATATCATTAAAATAAAATAGTGAATCTGAGTTTGTGCGGTTGTCGGTGTTACTTTTAAATAAGTATTTGTGGCCTCATTTGCCATAGAAAAAGAAAATTGTCATATAGTGTGTAGTTCTGTGCAGTAACCCATTGTACTGCAGTTCAGCAACGCATTGTTAACCCACTCTGTGGATGACGGTATTTCTCAAATAAAAAGTTAGGTCGTTGTGCGAAGCAGTGAGCAAAGGAAATTTTTTTGGTGGATTTTTAATTTCCTTTTATTTTAAATTTGTAATCAATCAGTATGTCAGACAGAGTGGTGACAGGCCCTTTACAGGGGAGGGGCAGTGGCACAAATGTTTCTGGAATAGGCACAGGTCGCAGCAGAGGAAGGGGACGTGGCATTAGGGGTCAATTGGCGAGGCCAGAGCAACCGGTGTCATCTAGCGGTCGTGTATTGACCACCAACCCAGCGGTTCTTGAATGGTTGACTCGGTCATCCACTTCCTCCCAGATGACATCGGACATCCCCAGCCAAGTGTCGGTGGGTTCGTCAGATACAACCCTTAGTTGGCATGGGCCTGGAGCACCTCCACTGCCCTCCCCTGTCCTCAACCTACCTCTGTCCTTTTCGGTTCCCTCAGCCAGAGAAGTACTATATGCTGTGAGCTCTGAGCCACTATACAGCGAGGACAAACTACTTGAGGACGGTCAGCAGCTACTGGGAAGCCAAAAGGTGGGGCAGAAATCAGCTCCTTCCAATAGGCGGTCAAGTACTGATGAGGAGAGTGTAGTGGGAGGTGATGTTGAGAGCGGTCAGGCTTTGTACACAGAGACAGTTGAGGAGGACATTAGCGACGTGCAAACTGTAGTTGATGATGTAGCCGATCGCACTTGGGAGCCGGGTGAAGCAAGGGCTTCATCATCCTTATCGTCATCTGCAGACGAGACTGACAGCTTGCGCGTGAGGCAGCGGTGCAGCCAGCAAGTCCGTAGTATGGTTGGGAGTCAGCGTAGTGGCAGCAGTGCGAGGTCGGGAGCCAAACGGGCACGGCGTAGACCGCCCTCTTCGCAGGTGCTTTCTGGCATTGAAAAGAGCGGTGCAGAGGCTCAGCCAGGCAGCGGAGGTACTACTCCGTCAGTGCTGAGTTTTTGTGGTAAAATCGCCTACTCGGCGGTGTGGAAGTTTTTTGTTAAGACGCCTGAGGAGGTGAACATGGCTATATGTAGAATCTGTGGTCAGAAAGTGAAGCGTGGCCAGGGTGCTAATGTTGGCACCATGGCCCTGCGCCAACATATGCAGCATCACCACAAAGTGGCCTGGGAGAACCGTGGCTCAGATGTGGCGGTCCAGTCAGCAGCAGCAGCATCACCCAGTGGCACGCAGCCCATTTCAGGAAGTCAAGGCTCCAGCACCTCTGCCAAAGGGAGCTGTTTCTCATCATCTACCGCTCCAGATGCTCCTCCTCCTCTTATTCATTGCCACTCATTATGGCAGCAGTCGTTCACCGAGGCGATTGCAAAGAGATAGCAGTACATGTCCAGCCATCCTACAGCGCAGAAGCTTACCGTGCTCCTGTCCAAGTTGCTCGTGCTGCAGTCCCTCCCTTTTCAACTGGTGGATTCTGCACCATTCAGAGAAATGATGGCTTGTGCCAAGCCGAGGTGGAGAGTTCCAAGCCGTCATTTCTTTGCCAAAAAGTCAGTCCCAGCCCTTAACAAATATGTAGAAGAGAAGGTGGCCCAGTCCTTGAGCCTGTCAGTGTCTGCCAAAGTGCATGGCAACGCCGACGTGTGGAGTTGCAACTACGGTCAGGGACAGTACATGTCCTTTACTGCCCACTGCGTCAATGTGCTTCCTGCCCAGCCACACGAGCAACTTGGACAGGTGACGCCACTTTCTCCTCCTCATTGTCAAACTGCTGATCCTGCGCTAATGTCCGGCTCCTTCTCCACCACCTCAGCCTCCACTGCAGGGCCAAGTCATATTGCTCCTCCAGCGTACCACATGTGCAGGGCACGGCGGTGTCACGCAGTTCTATGCCTGGTTTGCCTGGGCGAACGAAGTCGCACAGGGGAGGAACTGCTCCGCGTCATGCAAGAAGAAATCCATTGCTGGCTTTCTCCGCGACAACTAAAAATCTGAACCATGGTGACAGACAATGGAAAGAACATGGTGTCTGGGCTGCGCCAAGGAGGGCTGAGCCATGCGCCCTGCATGGCGCACGTATTTAATCTAGTTGTCAAACTTTTTCTCAAGTCTTATACCCAACTAAAAAACATTCTAAAAATGGCCAGGAAACTTTGCATGCACTTCAGCCATTCCTACAGTGCAAAGCACACCCTCCTTGAGCTGCAGCGACAGAATGGCGTCCCCCAACATAGGCTGATATGTGACGTTTCCACCCGTTGGAATTCTACCCTCCATATGTTGGACCAACTGTACGAACAGAGAAAGGCCATAAACGATTTCTTAATGATCCAAGCGGTCAGGAGTACTCCCCTGTGTAATTTTAATGTCATCCAGCGGCAGCTCTTGCGTGACACCTGACGCTTGCTCAGGCCCTTTGAGGAGGCCACGTTATTTGTCAGTCGCCAGGACTACGGTATGAGCAACGTCATTCCACTGCTTCATGTCCTGGAACAGATGATGCAAAATCTTTCTGGTCAGGGGACTGGAGACCTGGAGACTGCATCTCATGGCCACATGAGTCCGATGTGGGCTGATCTGGAGAAGGAGGAGGACATTGGAGCACAAGCATTTAGTGGTTTTTCTACCCAGGTGACAGAAGAGGAGGAGCAGAAGCAGCCAGAGGAGGTAGAGGGAGATGCGGAAGATGAGGCGGATGACCCAGAGACACCATGGCATTATAGAGTGGAGTTGGAGGCAGGGAGTCCCTCTGAGTCACTTGCTCAAATGGCCCGATGCATTCTCACTTGTTTACGTAGTGACAGCCGAATAGTCACCATCCAGCAGAGGGATGACTTATGGCTCTCCACCCTCTTGGACCCTCGCTGCCAGTCTAAAATGGGGGCCTTTTTTTCACCTGATGAGAGGGAGGACAAACTAAAGTACTATAGAGACATCCTATGTACTTAGTTGGCTGCTGCCTATCTGAGATATCCATCCTCTTGCAGGTCTGACCGGGGGTCCCTCATAGCTCACGTACCACTGCCACAGCTGCTGTGGGGGGGTCAGGGGTTAGGAGCAGTACCAGCTCCATCAGCAGCAACTTGAGTCTGGAGTCGCTGATGAGCAGCTTTCTTCACCCGTCAAGTGCGGAAAGTACTCACCAGCATTGGCGGCAGCAGCAGGTAGACCAGGAGAAGACCCTGAACCAGCAGGTGGTGGCCTACTTGGACAGCACCCTGCCACCCCACATTGAAGATCCGATGGACTACTGGGCAGCCAAACTGGATTTGTGGCCGCAACTGGCCGAGTTTGCACTGGAGAAGCTGTACTGCCCGGCTAGTAGTGTGGCATTAGAGCGGGTGTTCAGTGCGGCAGGGGCCATAGTTACCCCAAGGAGAACTCACCTGTCCAAAATGTGGAAAGACTGACCTTTGTCAAGTTGAATAAGGCATGGATCAGCCAGGATTTCCACCCACCAACGCCTGATGCATCAGATTAGATCAGCCATGATGCGTCACCCAAACCTTGACAAATGAGACTGTATTTTTCAGGCTACCTGCCTCAGCCACTCTTATGACGCTGCCACCCGCCTGATGCCACACATCTACCAGCTGCTCCTTCTACCACCCAGCATCTTTACCAGTGACTGGTATTGCCACCCACCTCTTCACTCTGTCACTGACCCAATATGTAGCCTTCTGATGATGCTGCCACCTCAACAATCAGGTCTCCTCATGATGCTACTGCTGTCACCTCCAGGCTATGTCACCATGCCACTCTGTGCCCTGATGCTGCTGCTGCCGCCGCCTCCACACGCTGTCTCCCAGCTGCCACTACATCCAAATTATGTAATTGTGCCACTTTGTGGCCTGATGCTGCTGCGTCCACCACCTACTCACGCTGTCTCCCAGTTGCCGCTACGTCCAAACTATGTAATTGTGCCTCTCTGTGGCCTACTCATGCTGTGTCCCAGCTGCTGCCACATCCAAAGTATGTAATTGTGCCACTCTATGGTATGTTGCTTTTAAATTTTTTTGACTGCTGCTGCCTCTTCCAGGGTATGTCATTGTGCCATTCTGTCTCTTTAAAATTAGTACCACTCCTGCTGCCTCTCCAACTCTGTTGCCATGAAATGTATTTCACTGCTGACTCTTGCAGCTTCTGTTACTGTACCACTCTCCTCTGCAGCATCATGTTAGTCGTAAATTTTTGGTACGTTCTGTAGTCCTATTCCATTATTCAAAGCTCAAGTACACAGGAAACCCTGTTTGTTTTGAACACTCGAATTTTTAAAAGTAAACGATTCCGGCCCCCGGGACACTCAGCGATGAGCATGGAGGAGGCTAGAGGCAGGGGCTCCCACAGGTGGTAGCTCGGCTCCCTGCAGACCGCCAGCTCGATCTCAAGATGGAACTCTGAACTTTCTTGGCGTACTGTGTCATTACTAACATTTTGCCACAGTTGAGGCAAAGCTGTAGCCTTCACTGCACCTCCTCTGTTTTACATTCCCGTCCGCTGGAATAACCTGCCCCGAAACTGATAAGAACATATGCTACAGTTGATCTTAACCAAAAGGCTGAGAATTCTTTTTTACGATCTGCTCTTCAGGGTATGTCACCATGCCACTCTCTGGCCTGATGCTGCTGCCGCCACCGACTGCACATGCCATCTCTATTACTAATGTATCAAAGAATGTGAACACTTAAAAATCAATAGTATCAGGCCGTAATTTCACCCCAGAATCAAGGATGAATGGAATTTCTATGTATAAAAGAATAAACACCCCAAAATCATTAGTAACAGGCCACAATTTCACCCAGAATCACGATTAATGGATTTACTTATGCATAAAAGAAAGTGAACACCCCAAAATCAGCAATACCAGGCTGCAATTTCACCCCAATTACAGAATCAAGAAATTTAGGATTTACTTATGTAAAATAACAATGTGAACACCGCAATATTAGTAGTTTCAGACCTCAATTAATTTCACCCCAATCACAGAATCAAGTATTAATGGAATTATGGCTGTAAAAAAAAAAAACAATGTGAACATCTTAAAATCAGTAGTATCAGACCATAATTTCACCCCAATAACAGAATCAAGGATTAATACAATTACTTATGTATAAAAGAATAGTTTCTAGGGAATTTTACCAACAGGGCGAATATTAAAAAAGCGCCCGCCCCCCATCCTACCATGGGGTCACTTCTCACTCTAACTCCTCTCCTTAGCCCTACTGTTAAAGACAGAGCTACAAAACATACAAGAGAGTACAGCACTACATACCTCCTACATCCAGTGCCATCTCCTCTGATGTAGAAATTTTATTTCTTATTCTCCATTCGGTCCAGGGAGCCATGATGATTTCTTTCAGCCCCATCTCGTCTCTTAAGAGTTTTGCACACAGACATCTTAGACTCCTCACTTTTCTATCATTCTCCCAACTTGGTCCCCCAACAATATTACCCGGTTGCTACTCCCAATTCTGTATCCGCTGTGCTCCCCAATGGCCCTTAATATTACACTTCAGAAATAACAGTGTTCTCTAACAGCGTATAGTAGTATATACCAGTATATAGCAGAATATAGTAGTATAAGGCAGTATATATCAGTGTATAGTAGTATAAGGCAGTATATAACAGCATATAACAGAGTATAGTAGTATAAGGCCGTATATAGCAGAGTATAGTAGTACAAGGCAGTATATATCAGCGTATAGTAGTATACAGCAGTATATAACATCATATAGTAGTATATGGCAGTATATAACAGCGTATAGTAGTATACGGAGTATATAACAGTGTATGGTAGTATATGGCAGTATATAACAGCATATAGTAGTATACGGCAGTATATAACAGCGTATAGTAGTATACGGCGGTATATAACATCGTTTAGTAGTATACAGCAGTATATAACAGTGTATAGCAGTATAAAGGATTATATAAAAGTGTATAGTAGTGTAAAGAAGTATGTAATAGCGGATAGCAGTGTATATATATATATATATATATATATATATATTATTTATTTATTTTTTAAAGAAACAAAGAACAGCAGCACAAGTCACAGAACATCCAATGGGTACAATCCCTCCAGGCTAAGGATAATGTGCCAGTAATGTAGAAAATGCAAAAAGCGAGGCAGCACTCCAACTTTGTGAAGAACGAAGGACCGCCTATTCCCAATTTACAACGTTTCGGCCTACTCCATGAGGCCTTTACCAAGCAAAAGAGAGAATGTTGAGTGCTGCCTCGCTTTTTGCATTTTGTGTATATATATATATATATATATATATATATATATATATACACAGACACACATACAGACACATGTACTGACACACATACAGACACATGTACTGACACACATACAGACACATGTACAGACACATATATGCACAAACATATAAACACACATACATGCAAATATACAGCCAGAGACACATATATACATACATTTACACAGATATTTCCACTTACCTTTTCTTCTGGCAGATGAAATAGGATGGCAGCCCAGACAGAACTTCAGTGTTGTTGTCTGCAGCTTCCCCTCCCCCTCCTCTTGGTCCCGACACAGAACATGAAGAGACACAGGATTCCTCTTATGCTGCTCAGGAGCTCCTGCGCCGGCCCACCCACTCACATTTCAACTGATGCTTACAGCATCACCACAGAATGGAGCAGGCACCGGCAACAGGGTGAGAGGCAGAGGAGAGCTGTCAGTACTGCTGCTGCGCTTCTCAACACAGCAGTGTGGCGCGCAGCACATGGTGATCTGGAGGGAATGAGTGACTTGACACAGGGAGCGCATATCAGTAGTGCTTCCTGTGAACTGGGTAAAAGCGGTGGCAGTAGTGGGCATATAGTACAGGGCTGCAGCTGTGAGGACCTGCCACTCCAGGCATCAGAGCAGTGCCCACAAAGGACATCTTACCTGGTTTCAGGTTGCAATCTCCAGAGTGAAACCGGCATTTTAGCACTGAAGCGCTCCGATTGGTTAGTCTGTAGAGACTAACCAATCGGAGTGCTTGCCGGTAAGGGACCACTCTGATTGGTCCCTTGCCGGCTTCCCCGGTGTCTCTGCTCTCCGGGAGAGCGGAGACTCCGGGGCGGCGCCCCCCTCTTGTACCCTGAGACATGCGCCCCGTGCAGTCGCACCCCTCACCCGGTTATAGGAATGGGCCTGGTCTTTGGTTATTGCCAAGGACTACCTGTTTTATGAGATCTACAGCTTTCAGTTTCCCAGTCTATATCAGGGTAGTTAATGTCCCCCATAAAAAATGACCTTATTATGATTTGCCGTATCATCTATCTCCTTTAGTAGAAGATTTTCTGTGGATACTGGTATATTAGGTGACTTATAACAAACATTTTTTTAATAATTATTTTTGCCTCCATTTATTTCTACCCACAGTGACTCCACATCTTCATGTCCCTCACTTTTATCTTCCCGGACTGTCGGCTTTTGACAGGACTTTACATAAAGGCAAACCCCTCCCCCTCTCTCGTTTGGACAATCCTTTCTAAACAGACTGTAATCCCGTACGTTAACTTCCCAGTCATAGCTATCTAGCCATGTCTTGGTTATTCCCACTATGTCATAGTTCACTAGTTTTATTAGCCATCTTCCCCTCCTGTAATGTAATTACCCTCCCCGTAAGTCCCTAGTTTAGGCACTACTCCAACCTTCTAGTCATCTTCTCCTCCAAAACAGTCGCACCTTCCCCATTGAGGTGCAGCCCATCCCTACTTTAGAACCTGCACTCTAGGAACCCAAAGCTCTCCTTTCAGTTCTTGAGCCACTTGTTAACCTCCCTAATCTTCCACTGCTTTTCTGGTGTGGCTCATGTTACAGTTAGTATTTCAGAAAACACTACCCTTGAGGTACTTGCCCTAAGCTTCTGACTTAAATCCCTAAAATCTTTTTTAAGGATGATACACCTACCTCTTTGTCATTGGTTACAATGTGAACCACTGGATCTTCGCCAGCCCCTCATAGTAATGTGTCAACCAGATCCACAATATGTCGAATTTGAGCGCCAGGAAGACAACACACCATTTGCTGATCCCAGTCTTTATGACAGATCACCCTATCGGTACCCCTTATAACTGAATCTCCCACTACTAGCACCTATCTGGCCTACCCTGCTCTCCTGGTCCCTTGGAGCTGACATTCCCCTGACTGTCAGAGGAAGTGTCTTGCTGCAGCAGTGCTATCCCTGAATTAACATCCCTCTTACCTGGCAACCTTGCCAACTTGTTGGGGTGTGCCATATCCACTTTCTAACTGTTTTCCAGCTATCTACCTCACTTTCCTAAACCTCCATGATACCACCCTCCCCAGCCTATACCCCATAGATTGCCTGCTCAGTGAGCAGCAAACTTTTTTCCAAATTGCCAATGCTTCTCAGTGTCAAAATTTGCTTTTTTAGATACACAATGTGCGATTCCAAACAGGCAATTTGCTCACATTTTGAACAAAGATATGCATCCTAAACTTCTGTTCCAGGAATGCATACATTTGACGAGATGTGCCTTGGACTATGTTGTAAATAATGGAACACACAGTAATGGGGATTATACAAGGAAAAAAAGAAAGATAAAATACAATAATACAGTGGAATGATAAGCAACTGACTTACTGTAGTCCCCTCCTTAAGTCCCTGAATCTCAAGTCACTTAAACTAAAGTTACACACTTAATACAAATTTACTGTAAAATTAAACATGCGGACACTCACAAACTCATATTGTTTTTTCTGCTTGTATAGGTGCTGCTCCCAAACAGCTTCAAACTAGATTGATGTTTTTCTTAATCTTCTGGATTCAGAGGAATTGGATACATTTACTAGGACAAAATTCTGTGTGAGAAGTTTCAGAATGCTGCATTAGCTATGACACACCACACTGAATCAAACGGTGTCATGGATGTCATAAGTAGCTTAAAATGCCTCATATATTTGATAAATATTGTAAAAGTAACCAGGGACAGGTCTCTGAGTTATCTTACATAAATCTAAAGCAGTGACACAACAAATCTGGCCCATTATATCTCAACAGTGAGATTCAGTGCTCTATAGTATAAAAAATCATGAGTCTCAATTTCTAATGCCTTTTTCATGTAGCAATTGTCCGAGTTTGTCATATGGCAAATTATAATATAGCAGATGTATTGAATGTGGCTGATAAATAAATAAGGCTGAGTTCACACTTCAGCTGTTTGGTCAGTTAGTTCCATCAGTTATTGTAAGCCAAAACAACTAGTGAAGCCCACTTTGAGACAAGGTTTAATGACAAGATTTGCACCTGTTCTGAGTTTTTGACCTGCACCTGGTTTTGGCTCACAATAAGTGATGGAAATAACTAACTAAATAACTGTAGTGTGAACTCAACCTAGACCAGCCCAGACAGAACTTCAGTGTTGTTGTCTGCAGCTTCCCCTCCCCCTCCTCTTGGTCCCGACACAGAACATGAAGAGACACAGGATTCCTCTTATGCTGCTCAGGAGCTCCTGCGCCGGCCCACCCACTCACATTTCAACTGATGCTTACAGCATCACCACAGAATGGAGCAGGCACCGGCAACAGGGTGAGAGGCAGAGGAGAGCTGTCAGTACTGCTGCTGCGCTTCTCAACACAGCAGTGTGGCGCGCAGCACATGGTGATCTGGAGGGAATGAGTGACTTGACACAGGGAGCGCATATCAGTAGTGCTTCCTGTGAACTGGGTAAAAGCGGTGGCAGTAGTGGGCATATAGTACAGGGCTGCAGCTGTGAGGACCTGCCACTCCAGGCATCAGAGCAGTGCCCACAAAGGACATCTTACCTGGTTGTATTGATGTATTGAATGTGGCTGATAAATAAATAAATAAGGCTGAGTTCACACTTCAGCTGTTTGGTCAGTTAGTTCCATCAGTTATTGTAAGCCAAAACAACTAGTGAAGCCCACTTTGAGACAAGGTTTAATGACAAGATTTGCACCTGTTCTGAGTTTTTGACCTGCACCTGGTTTTGGCTCACAATAAGTGATGGAAATAACTAACTAAATAACTGTAGTGTGAACTCAACCTTACATACCCAGGTAACTACAACATATTGTACAGGTACGGAGATAGGTTTGGTCGCTTTGTCAGCAGGTTACCTAGCCAAAATTCTGTGGGATGGTTGCCATGTCAACCAGTAAAGCCTCAGTAAGGCTGGAAGCCAAGCAAATCAGATTCCTGGCTCAGCTTCCAATTCCAGAGCTAGATGAAGGATTTGTCTACTATACGGTCATTGACAGCTACTGGTGATTGTGTATATATATTTCCCTTGCTCAGTTTGCATCTCTATTCTTTGCTCCTAAAGTCTAGACCTACTTGTTTTCCCTCTATATACTGACCATGGCTAGTTTCTGGATTAACCTTTCATCTGCTGAATTGACTTCTTCTGATCTTACTGGTATTCTGACACTAGCTAGTTTCTGGATTAACCCTTTGTCTGCTGTTTGTTTCTCCTGGTTCTGACCCTGTGGTACAGAGGCCTGCAGCCTGCTTCTGACCCTGTGGTACAGCTGAACGTGCCTTATAACAAACTTCTATCAGTATTTTATTATTGTTTTTGCCTCCATGTATTTCTACCCACAGTGACTCCACATGTTCATTTACCTCACTTATATGTTCCCAGAGTGTGGGCTTTAGACAGGACTTACCTTATTTGCAAACCCATCCCCATCCTTGCTCACCTGTTCTATTGCTCTAGGTTCTGGTAACATGGACCATCTCCCCTCCTCCTGGCTGTCTGAGTAGATCCTCCACACATGCTGTAGCCTGCTCTCAGCAGAAAAGTGGTGAGAATTTAAAAAAATTAATCCACATGCTGGGAAAATTATTGGCAACAAAACCTCACATAATTTGAATTACAGTGTGCTTTTAAAATTTGCAGCATTCAATTTATGCTTCAGACTTCCTTCACCCTTTGCAAACGTGACAAAGCCACAGCCTAATGTAAAATCCACATGTAATGGTCATTTTACATTGACCAACAATCTGGCCAATTATCAGGGATAATTGTTTGTAAAAATTCTCATTTCTCAATAATCAGTCTGTGAGCTGATGATCGCCAAATAAATGAGCAAATGCTTTTTCATCAGAAGATTCATCTTTCAACTGGCATCTATAATCATTTTTTTCTGTGAAACAGATGTTAACAGGGATCTGCTACCCAAAAACACAGTAGGATCGTTTGTCACCATACAACACAGGTGATTGCTGCATATAAATATAGCTTCATCTCTGTTGATAATCAGGCAATTATCTGGAATGTTTGTTTGTTCCCAATAATTCCCTGAAACACTGGTCTGTGAAAAATGACCAAAACTCACACCAAAATACACCATATTTGGCCATACCTAAATTGAAGTCATGTTGGTTTACTAAAGGTGTTTTCTGAGATTTAATTTTTGATGACCTAGTATCCTCAGATTAAGGCCTTAAGGCCTCATTCACACATCTGTGCTTTGGTCAGTGATCTCCATCAGGATTGGAGGCTCAACAGACATAAAATCTAAGGGGAAGATCTGCACATGTTCTGTGTTTAGAGACACACCTGGTTTTGGCTCAAAATCACTGATGGAAATCACTGACCAAACTCTGACATGTTAATGAAGCATAAGTAAATGATCACAACATCATGATCATGTCCATCAGTAACATGGCCTTTGCGCAGCTAAATCAAGTAAATGAGACTGAGCTGCAATACAAAGCACAGCCACTATACAATTTCCTGAGGATAGGACATTAGCATTTAACTTTTGGAAACCCATTTTAAAAACAGACAGTAATTAGAGAGAGAGAGAGAAAGAGACTCATCAGGCTTTTTTTTTTAATCCGTTCAGAAAGAAAGCTGCATTGCACATGTTTTTCCTGCTGGGGTGTTTCTTTATTCACCTGAAATGAATTGCAAAACATTTGGGCTAAGTGGGATAAATATTTTTATATTTTGATGGTAGTAACGTTTTTGAATGCGGCAATGCCTATGATTAGTGTTGAACGAATCAAAGCCAAACAAACTGACTTTGATCCAAATTTCAGGAAAAATTTGAATTGCCACAAAGGCAAATTTCCTCGTGCTTCATAGTAACAAATCTATTTTTCCTGAAATGGAGACAAAAGAAAAAAATACAAACTCACCTCATCCATTTGCTTGCAGAGAGGCTGTTGCAGCCATCTTGATTGAAGATACAAAGCAAAATCTCTTGTGGGGTGATGGGTGACAGCACCATGTCACCTCACCCCGCCAGTGTGATGATGTGATGACTTTGTGCATGATTTTACACTGTGTCAATCAAAATGGCCACAACGGCCTCTCTGCAGGCAAATGGATGAGTATGGTGAGTATGTATTTTTTTTTTAGCTGTATTAACCTCTGAAAGGCCTTAATTTTAATCCTAGATACAGCGATTACCGACAAACACAGTATCTGAGGGGTTCAATGATGGGGGACGGTGCGTTCGCCGCTTCCCACCATTTCTCTCAATTCCTTTCTTTTACTCTTTTTAATAGTTCCCCTAGGGAACTTGAACAATCAATAATCAGATTGCTTCTCTCCTAGGCTCCATTATTGTATTATGACATTAGGATACAGTATATGCAAACTTGGCTGATCTGTTACAGAAATCTCTTGGACTCCAAGAGAGGCAGTCTGTTAGTGTTAGATACCCATCTGCTGAAGCCACCATGATGCCTGGTAGATGGGCCCGACACACGTTTGATCAAATATGTGCGCAAAGAGCTTCAATTTTTTTTAATTTTCATTTCTAGTAGGTATAATACCACTGTAATTTAGAATGAACCCATTCCTTAGTTCTATTGTTTGCATGTGAAATGTTGTGCAGCCATATTTCTATTATTTTTCTGTATGCTTGCTTTATGGTTATGCACCTGTGAACATGAATTGCTAGTCTAAATTTTCTTGTAGTATATATTGAGGGTAGCAGCCTCTTTTAGACTGAGCAATGCTCATCTGCATGGGGCTTCTGAGCATAGTATAAATGTAGCTGGTTCCTACACCGCCCTGAATATTGTAGGCTTAGGTAAGTCCAAGAGAGGCAGTCTGTTTGTGTTAGATACCCATCTGCGGAAGCCACCTTGACGCCTGGTAGATGGGTCCGACACACGTTTGATCAAAAATGTGCGCAAAGAGCTTCTATTTTTTTCGATTTTCATTTCTAGTAGGTATAATACCACTTTAATTTAGAATGATCCCCATTACTTAATTCTATTCTTTGCATGTGAAATGTTGTGGAGCCATATTTTTATTATTTTAATGTATCAGTGATGCCACTGTCGCTGTCTGTCTATCCATTCTGCTCCATACTATATTGTTGTTGTTGCTTTGGCAGCAGCTGGTCCCCCTAGTTCCACTACTACAACCTTTACACAGCCACACATCTATTACCTTCTGTTAGGTTCCATACTCTGCTGCTGCTGCTGCTACAATGGTTATAACTGCCACTAATACTACCCCTACATAGTTGCATATCTCTTGTCTTGTCTGTCAGGATCCACACTCTTCTGCCAAAAAAGGGAGAATTTTTGGACAACTTGTTTGGAATAAGCCATTGTTTCTCCAATACTACCATGTGTAAATAAACAATAGCAGACACTTTCCCACAAAAGAGATTTTTGGACTGCAAATTCGACAGTGAAGTGTGTTATTAAACAGGCTTACTGCCTCCATTTGCTGGCAACAGGCAGGACGCCACCATCTTGCTCGAAGATCTGGCGCAAAATCTCACGTGGTGCAAGATGAAGTCATCACGCCAACTGGCGTGGTGATGTCATATGTCACAGTGCACAGAATTTCGGCCAAGATATTCAATCAAGATGGTGTCTAACGGCCCATTGCAAGCAAATGGAGCAGGTAAGTATGATTTTTTTTTTTCCTTTTTTACCCTATTTCAGGTTAAATCCATTTGCTAACACGAAGCACGAGGAGATTTGGCTTCGAGGCAAATCAAATTTATCCTGAAATTTACATCAATTTGATTCGCTTGATCTCTAGTCATTATTTATTCTACTTTTTATGGGAACGTAAATAATCCAAGGTCATATCACTGACACACTTTGTGGTGTTTAAAAAAATTGCCTTCTTCTCTATTCATTTCAAATAAACTGCTGACAAAATAAGGACAAAATGTACTCATAATGTAGTCTGTAATTACTTAATAAATATATTGTAAACCCCCCTTATTCTTCAATAATAAAAGGTCTAAATAAGAATAATAAATACTCGACAACCCCTTTCGATGTTAGTGTTCTTTAAAATGAATGTTTAACTCTAAAGCTGTAGATCCCCTTTCAAATATTTGTTTCACAAACTTTCACTATCATTTAAACTCTGGATGAACCCAATGTAAAAGGACAAATGGGAATAGAATCCTATAACTGATTTACTGTATCTTGATTCTAAAGTAACTATGAAGTGGAGTTTTGTCATCCTTATTACATTTTATATTCCTCCTTTCCCTTTTAGGTTCATGGGTGAACTCTTTCTAATTGATAATATCAACAAAGTTAGTGGAATCAGTCTGCTCAATTCGATATTTGAATATTATATTTGTTTTTCTGGTAAAAATCTATGCATACCTGAGTAGATTATCTAGGCAGAACATCTGAAAATTATGTTTTTATTGCATTCTGTTACCTCTGGGTGATTGTAGTTTCTTGTGTGATGTTAAAAAGATAATGAAAACCTTAATAAAACAGTTACAGATTTGTAATTGGGTATAATAATCAGATATGGCAATGGCTTATTGTATTAACATAACACATAACATAATTAGCACCGAGATCTAAAAGATCTTTGCCAGCAAAAGAAAATTAAAGTTTATGAATAAAAAGAGGTTTTTATTTTATTTCATTACTGCATAAACACAACTAATATATAATACTATTTATTTAGTAATTCCTAAATAAAGGCATTGCACTATTATTAAACATTATATTTCTGTGTTAGATCAGACAAAACTTTTTTTTTTAAATTGCAACCATTTTAGTTTAGCTCCTTTGCATAGATATTGCTATTACTTGTTATTGTTATTTTTCCCTTGCTGTTCTTTTAATTTCATCTTAGAACCTGTGCTTGTGAGAGAAGGTAACTTAGGTTCCTGCCAAATGTACACATTTTTTGATGCAGGCCTTGAAACCAAAACCAGGAGAGTAAAAAAAAAAAGTTGTAGAAGTATCGGTCCGTAATACCTTCTCTCCTTTATAAAAGTGCATAAAAAACATAAACATGTGGCAGTATGATTATAGTCCACAGATCCTTATTAGTTGTCCTGAAAGCAGAAATTACACTGCAATCTGTGTACAAAAGGATCCAGACTGAAGAACTTAACTACTGCTCAAGTTTATCCACTCGCACATAACACACTTAAAGTACTTAAAGTGTAACTGCCATTCTATTTTTATTTTTGTGATCTATAGGGGCAGTGATACTGACCATTTTTGTAATATACTTTAATTACTGAAATCATACATATCTATTAGAAAAATAGCTCTAAAGTAGCAAATTTTGAGCCCTAACAACACTCCTGTTTACATAACAGTTAATGTTGAGCAAGTCTCCACAGTTATGTAAACATAAGACAGAGGAGCATTGCTAAAGTTCAAAATGGACCACTTTAGAGCTATTTTTCTAATAAAAACATATGATTTCAGCAATTAAAGTATATTACAAAAATGGTTAATATCACTGCCCTTACACATTACAAAAATAAATATAGACTAGTAGTTACACTTTAAATGAAAACAAAATAATCAATGTGGACTTCTGAACACTTAAACTTTGTTTTCGTTGGACCTCATAGAGAAATGTTATATTGCATCATGAATAGTGTTAAGCAAACATGTTCGGCCGAATAGTGTATAGGGACATACACTGTAGGGAGAAAAGCACACTAGGCACGGATAGAAATCGCTCAAAAAAGACTCAAACGCCCTTGTAAGGGCTATTATATCTGTCACAAACCTTTATTTACTGACATTTGAGGACTGTAAAGGTGGTGAAAATAGCACTAGGTGGCCTGCCATTAATGCCACATGTGCTGCTGCTGCATGCTGTAGGATACTCTCTGTATACTATATACCTGACATACTTTGCTATAATTTCTGCTGTTAAGCCTGCAGTACTTCTTTTTTGTCTTGCTGTATAACATTTGCGTATTGATAGAATTTCTATAGGCAGGGTTATTATCATTGTTCAAACGTCCATTGGTAAATACGTTTTTTTTTTTGGTTTTTTTTTGGGTGGCAACAAAAACCCAGGTGTGCTCTGTCAGTAACGCTAGGTGCACAGCGTATTACAACCGTTCAAAAGTCTCTGTAGCTGACATTCTTATTTAATACCGTTAATTTAGTCCGCAGTTCCTCAATTACTGCTGCAGTTAAATTTTCCCTAGGAGAGAATTAAACAATAGGGATAGTATTTGGGTAGGTAGAAAGATTGTCGCTGTTCCAAAAAGACCAAAGTCCATTGTGAAATACGTCTATTTTTTTTTTGGGTGGCAAGAAAAACCCAGGTGTGCTCTGTCAGTACGCTAGGCGCACAGCGTATTACAACCGTTCAAAAGTCTCTGCAGCTGACATCCGTATTTAATACCGTTCATTTAGGCCGCAGTTCCTCATTTGCTACTGCTCTATAACGTTACCACATTCAGAATATTGGAAATTCGTTTAAAATTTTCCTGATCATACAGTTACTAAAAATCTCCAGTACTGTAGTTGTGACCAAGCTGCATATATACTATAAAATATGCGCAAGGCGAGCACTAAAGGACGGGGAAGTGGGCATGCTGCTGATGGTGAACGCAGAGGCCATGGCTCTGGGCGCGGTGAAACTGTGCCTGCTGGCAGAGCCCAAGAAACCAAGTCATCCAAAACTCCAAGCTTCATGTCACAGTTTGCAAGACGCAACTCTTGTCGCCACAGCAGTACGAGCAGGTAGTCGGTTGGATTTCAGCTGATAATGCTTCCAGTCGGTTCAGCACCACCCCCTCTTCCACAAAGTCCAGTCTCAGTAGCCAAGAGTCTGGGCAACCACATCCTCACCCTGATCCTCCTTCCTCCGACCATGCAGACTCTGGGCAAAGAAGAGATCCCACATTGGGATATTCCGAGGAGTTTTTTCATCACCGTCCCTTGGCTTGGGCCTCTCGCCAAGGCCGCTTGAAGTGGGACATGAGGAGATATTGTGCCCTGATTCCCAACCTATTGAGCAAACACAGTCTGAAGACGATGATGGTGGGGAACGACAAGTATTTTCTCCAGAGGTGGATGATGAGGATGAGACACAGTTGCCAATAAGTCAAGGGCAATTAGTGTCTCAAGAGGTTGTGGATGAGGATGAGACGCAGTTAAGTCAGGTTCTTGTTAGTTCACCATGTCAGGAAGAGGAGCAGAGTGAGGATGTGGAAGAGGAGGTGGTGGACGACGAAAAAGCTGACCCAACCTGGGAAAATGGCAAGCCGAGCGAGGACAGCAGTAAAGAGGGGGAGGGATCCGCAGCAGTGCAACAAGCTGGAAGAGGCAGTGGGGTGAAAAAAGGAGAAGGCAGGCCATGACGACCAAGCTTGCAACTGTTCCCTGGAGTAGCCCCTAGCGACCAGCATTCTTGCCAAGGGTTAGGTGTTCGGCAGTCTGGAGTTTTTTTGAGGAAAGTGCTCACGATAAACAGATTGCAATTTGTAACCTGTGCCATACCAAGATGAGCAGGGGCGTAAACACCAGCAACCTGACCACCACCAGCATGATCCGACACATATCAGCAAAGCACCCTAAAAGGTGGGCTGAACGCCTGGGTCCATGATCTGTGTCTGCAGGTCACATCACTGCCTCCTCTTCCCCTCTGTTACCTGCTGTCCAAGACGTAGGCCCAGATGCCTCCCGCCCTGCACCTGGACCTTCGCAGGAAACATCAGCTAGCACGTCCACTTCAATGTCCCAGCGCAGCGTTCAAATGTCCTTACCACAGGCATTTGAACACAAGCGCAAATACCCTGCCACCCATCCACAGGCCATAGCTCTAAACGCACAACTTTCCAAGTTGCTGGCGCTGGAAATGTTGCCGTTTAAGCTGGTGGACACAGAGGCCTTTCGCAGCCTGATGCCGGTGGCTGTCCCTCATTACGCAGTCCCCAGCCGCCACTATTTTTCCCGGTGTGCCGTCCCTGCCTTACACCAGCATGTGTCCAGAAACATAACCTGGGCCCTTACCAACGCAGTTACTGGCAAGGTCCACATAACAACTGACACATGAACAAGCGCTTGTGGCCAAGGATGCTACATTTCCCTGATGGCACACTGGGTGAACGCTGTGGAGACTGGGAGCGAGTCATACCCTGGGATGGCCCAGGTCCTACCCACGCCAAGATTTACAGGCCCTACTTCCATCTGGATTTCCGCTGCCACCTATAGTAGCGGCTGCAACCCCTCCTTCTCTTCCTCCACCTCCTCCTCCACTTCTTCCCATGCAGAATTGCCATCTTGCAGCACCACTCAGACTTCTGTCAGTAGCTGGAAGCAGTGTAGCACAGCAGTCGGTAAGCGGCAACAGGCCACGCTGAAGCTTATTTGCCTGGGTGACAAACAGCACACCGCCATAGAGCTATGGCATAAGGGAACAGGCTGAGCTGTGGCTCTCGTCAGTCAGCCAGGCATGGTTGTATCCGATAACGGCCACAACTTGGTAGCGGCTTTGGAGCTAGTCAACCTCCCACACATACCATGCCTGGCCTATGTATTCAACTTAGTGGTTCAGTGGTTTCTGAAAACCTACCACAATTTGTCTCAGCTACTGGTGAAGGTGCGTCACCTGTGCGCCCATTTCCGCAAGTCACCGACAGCTTCAGCCGGCCTGGCAACCCTGCAGCAGTGCTTGCGGTTGCTGGCTCACCAACCTCTGTGCGACCTGAGCATGCAATGGAATTCCACCTTACACATGTTGAGCAGGCTTTGTGAGCAGCAGAGAGCCGTAGTAGAATACCAGCTGCACCACGGTCGGCGCCTTTCTAGTCAGCTTCCGCTCTTCACAAGCGACAAGTGGGCATTGATGTCTGACCACTGTGAGGTGTTACGCAACTTTGATGAATCTACACAGATGGTGAATGGCGATAATGCCATTATCAGCATAACCATCCCACTTCTGTGTCTGCTAAAAAACTCACTGCTCACAATAAAGGCCGCTGCAGTGCGTGTGGAAGAGGTGGAAATGGGGGAGGACCCTACACAGGGTGAGAGCCAGAGCACCATCGATTCATCTTCTCAGCACCAATTGGAGGAGGAGGAGGAGATGGTTGCCACCGCTACACAGGGTAGGCATACCACGTTTACACCATCTCTTCAGCGTGGATGGGCTGAAGAAGAGGAAGAGGACGAGGTGGATATTGAGAGTCATGTTCCTGGTGGGGAGAGCGAAGCCTTGTCTGTTGGGATTCTGGCACACATGGCTGATTTTATGCAAGGCTGCTAGGCGTGTCATGCTAGGCTGCTTTTCCCATGACCTGCGCGTTATACGCATATTAGGCAACTCGGATTACTGGTTGTTCACCCTTCTTGATCCCCGCTACAAAGAGAACTTCCCATCTCTCATTCCTGTGGTGGAGAGGACAAGTAAATGCAATGCAATGTTGCAATACCAGAAGGCCATTGTCGAAAAATTGCTCCACAAACTTTCATCTGACAACGCTGGCAGCAAAGTACGTAGTTCCTTGGCCACCCGAGGAGGGGAGACGAGGGGAACACACAGCAGTTCCAACAAAGGCAAGGCGACACTCTCCAAGGCCTGGGGCAGTTTTATGACACCCCACCAGCAGCCTCACCCTGATGAGCGGCCTAGTGTGACAAGGAGGGAAAAGTTTTGGAAGATGGTAAAGGAGTACGTAGCTGACCATGTCAACGTCCTCAGCGATCCCTCTGTGCCATATAATGATTGGGTGTCTAAGCTGGACACGTGGCACGAACTGGCGCTCTACTCCTTGGAGGTGCTGGCCTGCCCTGCCGCCAGCGTTTTGTCTGAGCGGGTATTTAGTGCCGCTGGGGGCATAATTACTGATAAGCGAATTCGCCTGTCAACTGACAATGTTGACAGGTTGACGATTATCAAAATGAACAAGGCCTGGATTGCCCGACTTCTCTACTCCACCAGAAGAAAGCGGCTTAACATGAAGGAACCTTAAATCTGGCTTTTTTTTAGGGTGTATTGAATACACTGCATTATCATGTACCCCTTCCTTTTCTCGTCCTCTTCCTCCTCTTCCTCCATCATATGAAACTTCTTATTAGGCTGCCCTTGAAGTCCACTAGCTGGGCCTGCACCTGAATTTGTTAGTCGGTCAGCTCACCAGCTGGGCCTAAAACATAATTTTTGGGCCTGTCAGCTCATCAGCAGGCACTCAACCATAATGTTTTACACGTTTAGCTCACCAGCTGGGCCTGCACCCGAATTTTTAAGCCGCTCAGTTCACCAGCTGGGCCTGCAACATAATTTTTTGGCCTGTTAGCTCACCAGCAGGCATCCAACCATAATGTTTTACACGCTCAGCTCTGCTACATGTCACTTCTAATGTTTCAGACGTTCAGCTAAGTGTCTCCCTTAAGGTCAGCAGTAGAGTTTGGAATTTTTTGGAAATTTAGTAGTAAGTAAAGTAAGTGAAGTAAATTTTTTGGACGGTCAACTCGACATTAGCGTGTCAGACTTAAATATTTTTAACGGTCTGCTCTTCTGCAGAATGTCACATGAAGAATATAATTTTTTTGTACGGTCAGCTCGGCATTAGCGTGTCACATTTAAATATTTTTTACAGTCTGCTATGCAGCAGAATGTCACATGAAGAATATCATTTTTTATGGACAGTCAGCTCGACATTAGCGTGTCACACTTGAAAATTTTTAACAGTCTGCTATGCAGCGGAATGTAACATCAAGAATATCATTTTTTTGGGCGATAAGCTTGGCATTAGCATCACATTTAAACATTTTTAATGGTCTGCTCTTCTGCGGAATGTCACATGAAGAATATAATTTTTTGGGACGGTCAGCTTGACATTAGCGTGTCATACTTGAAAATTTTTAACGGTCGGCTCTTCTGTGGAATCTCACATGAAGAATATCATTTTTCTGGACGGTCAGCTCGACATTAACGTGTCATATTTAAATATTTTTAACGGTCTGCTCTTCAGCAGAATGTCACATCAAGAATATAATTTTTTCGACGGTCAGCTTGGCATCAGCGTTTCACCCTTAAATTTGGGACAGTTTGATAAAGTGCGGTGGCAGCAGCATGTGTCCCTTACATTTTTTTCTTCGGTCAGCTCGGCAGCAGAGTGTCAAACTTAAATTTGGGACAGTTTGATAAAGTGCGGTGGCAGCAGCATGGAGTCCGATTCCATTATTCAGAGCTCAAGTATTGAGTCGACACGGCTTAGTTTGAACACTCGAATTTTTTAAGTAAACGATTCCGGCCCCCGGGACACTCAATGAACAGCATTGGGGAGGCGGCGAGAGGCAGGGGCTCCAACAGGTGGGAGCTCACCGCCCTGCAGACAGCCAACTCGATCCTAAGATCAAACTTCGAGCTTTTTAAGTGCAGCAACTTAGATAAACGTAATTGGACCTGGAATTACTGCGGAGAGCGAGAGTGAAACGGCCAACACGGCACACGCCGCTGGGGGGGCACCGGCCTCCCGCGGCGTATAGGGAAAAAAGAAACAGTCGTCAGAGACTCTTAGCGGTGTGGTGGCAGCAGCATGTGTCCCTTAAATTTTTTGGATGGTCAGCTCAGCAGCAGCATGTCACCCCTATTGTTTTTGAGTGTCAGCAGCAGGCCATCAATGATAATTTTTCACAGGTGTGTCTGATGCCCTCCTTTATGTGTAATAAAGGGTGTATTGGAGTGCCTGATCCTTGTAATTTTTGGCAGCCCTTTCCCTTAGTGCATAGGCTTTATGAGTGTTGGAGTCCCACAATTATACCACAATGTGAATGAGGCCCTCCTTTATATGTATACCGATTGTATGGGAGTACCTCATCCGTGTAATTTTTGGCAGCACTTGTGCTTAACGTACAAGTAAATCTATGTTTCCCAACAATATTTCCTGTAAAATTGATGTTATCTTGGGTTTTTTTGGGGGGTATTTTTGTTATTCCGTAAAAGTGGCGAAATAGTCGCCCATCATCTTTAAAAGCAGCGACGTCGGTGTCCAAGATGCATCCAGACACCCTCCCCATGCTTTTCCCTAACCATTTCTGTGGTGTTTCCACCATTTTCTGACGTTTCCCTATGGATCAGACACCCTCCCCTCTGCAGAGCAGGGGGTGTCTGGTCTTCTCCCATTGACTTCCATTATACACCCAAACATCGGGGTGCTCGATCAGCACTAATAATGAACTACTGTATTTTATATTTGCACTACAAATAAGAATTTTTCGAAAAATTACCTGTACATAAAAAATTGGAACCTTGACATAAAGTGTACTTATTTTACGTTTATATATTTTATTTTGTTTAGATTAGTCCAAATATGTTTTCTGTGTTCTACAATTTTTAAGCTATATCTAAAATTATATGTGTGTGTATGTATGTATGTGTATATATATATATATATATATATATATATACACACACATTCAGAAACATAAAACAACACAGAAATAAAAGAAACAAAGGGAAAAAAGGCAAAATTGAAAAGAAAAATAATGACTCTCTCCTTCTCCTACACTCCTACTACCTAAATCTTAATATCATATGCTTTAAAATTTTTATTGTTCAAATTTCCCTCCATAATGTGGGGCTCTATAGTTACAAGATAATCAGATTTCATATGTGTTTTTATATTAATCCTAATTGTATGGTATGTTCACACTTGGGAGATTCATTGTGGAAATTTATGCTACTATCCTTTTGACCTGGAAGGAATTTTCAGTCACATATTTCTGCAACAAATTTAAAGTACCATAAACTACCATTGTGCCCACCATCATTTATCTAATTTAATAAATCTAATAAAAATTTGCATGCAGGTACCACCGGATACATGCAGATGTGATGTGCCCACCATGCGGTGAGAACTGGGTTGCTATACAAGCCACAGTAGCATTCAATTAGCTTATTAGAACTGATTGTATATTCAACATGTATTGCTAACAGCCACCTGATAATATACACAACATTATGGCTGTGAATAATGAACCCTGAATAAACAATAAGTTTCTGTCACGCTCCGGTGTGGGGGGAAGATACCACACCAAGCACAGGTGGTAAAGGGGGAAAAGGAAATGGAGATTAGGCCTTGAAAATAGGGAAGGCAGATGGACACTTCCTAGAGAAACCCTGACTCCAGTCCTGACTAACAACCAGTATGAACAGGCCTCGAAGGTGGGCGAGTTCATGTGCAGGATACCTAGGACCCTAACTGTCCCTGAAGGACCCTGAAGCTAATGTCAAGAATGAGTCACACTGTTCCTCCACCAGCCTGGACGAACAGGGGTCTCCCCTCAGGCCCAATCACCAAACACCAGAAAGGGATACTCTCAAATAATACAAAATACAAAAAGGGAAGGAGGACACTTAACTTTCCAGTAGAAAATGGCAGCCACGAGATCTCCACTGAGAATCACACACCAGCAGGCCACAGATGCAACAGAAAATATAAACCACACAGCATGGTGGGAGAAGCAACACTAAATAGGCAAGGATAATTGATAAGACACCTACACCTGAAGGGGGAGGGTGTGGTGAATGTCAGCAACAACAAAACAACCAAAGGAGAACCTGTCAGATTAACCCACGTGTTGCCAACCTCACTGACCTCCTGCCACCTGTTGCAGGAATGTCAATATGTCCTGGCACGTTTGTGACAGTTTCTAAAGCGTTAATTGAATACCATTATGTTTTGCATGGCCAACGGGTTTAAGCCACAGTGGGCACAGCTCAGGAAATTGACAAATCTTCAGGAAATATTTATTATGCCTTTTTTTATTTTAAAGAGTTGCATTTTGTTTGTTGCCTAAGCATATAATATGACAACTATAAAGCATGCATGTATTTAAGCAAACTACTAAAAATAATTGCAAAATATGCTGACTAATAAAGAACATGACTCATATTTCTAAATAAAATTATTACCAGGTCATAAGGTACTAGACACGATTCTAAAAGTTAAAAAAAAAATAAGAAAACAAGTGGTACAAAAAAAGAAAGAGGCTGTGCAAAAGAAGTGCAGCATGTAATTTTTGGCATTTTAAGAGCATATGAAGGGAGAGATATGAAATTGTTCCAGAGAAGTTGTTAAAATGGATAACCTCATTAGGGCAAACATACTCAACATGATTAACACAATTTATCTTTTCACATTACAGTTACACTTTTAATTGAAAATCTTGTAATGAAATGCTGCTTTCTGATTAGTAAACAAATGAAAATGTTGGATGATTTATCTAGGTATGCTAATCAATTGACCATGTAATAAGAGTTTAATGTGTTTTTCCTCTTATTATATGTGAAGCAATTAGTACATATCAGAAAGCAATTTCACATAAACCTTTGTTATTCAGAATTGCAACTGGGTACAACTTACAACTACAGTATTCAATTTTTTGCTACACATAATTTTCCAAGTAGTGGAATATTTGCAGAACTAGATACTGACTATACAAAAAATGTTTTATTTAATTATTGTGTTTTTGTTATCTCTTTTTTTTTCTTGCATCCTTGGACACAAAAGAATGACTTTCAAACTGTAGCTGTACTTTTAAAATGATATTAAAGTTTTTGATCAGTGAGGGTCGAACCCTTGCTTACATAGAGCACTGTCCCGCTTCTCTGCTGAGCTCACCTTCTGCAGCAAGGATAGTCAGTATTCTGTGTGACTGCTTCTATCCCCTCATTTTAGAAATAAGTGGGAGTCACAGCACTCAGACTCCGATCTATCAAAACCTTTGATATGTCACTATGACAAAGCAAAAGTAGTTTAAAACTACAGTTACTTGGTTCTTGGAAATAACTAGGGATGAGCAAACCGAACCGTAACGAACCAGATTCGTTACGAACTTTGCAAAAAGTTTGGTTCGTCACCGAACCGAACTTTTGAAAAGTTCGTAACGAATCTGGTAAAAAAAAAAAAAAAAACGGTAACGCAAAACTGTACTTTTTTCACAGAATAGACCAGGATACAAGGGATTATTACTCCTATAATCCCTTGTATCCTGGTTTTCTGTGAAAAAAAGGATGTGTGACGTCACCCCACAGCCCCTGAAGTGTCTGAGCGCGCCGACATCTTGTCAGTGCGTCTCAAGACTTCAAAGGCAGAGGAGCTCCACATTAGTTAGAGAAAAGAGATAGATAGATA
>ONZH01010880.1:0-50811 GCA_900303285.1 Rhinella marina | reverse complement strand
CTCAGTTATATATTATACAGTGCAGTGCAAAATTCTGTCGTGTGCTGCACACTAGACAGAGTGTAGAAAATATACATTTTTCCTCTCATTTATATATTATACAGTGCAGTGCAAAATTCTTTCGTGTGCTGCACTTTCCTCCTAGTCATATATACTACAGTGCAGTGCAAAAATTCTGTCGGTGTGCTGTACACTAGCTGGAGTGTAGAGAATATAAGTTTTTCCTCTCAGTTATATATCCTACAGTGCAGTGAAAAATTGAGTGGTTTGTGGTGCAATTCCCTCAGTCTAAAGACTACGTTTTTCCTGGCAGTCATATATACTACAGTGCAGTGCGCAATTGTGTCGTGTGCTGCACACTAGCCGGAGTGTAGAAAATATAACTTTTTCCTCTCAGTTATATATTATACAGTGCAGTGCAAAATTCTGTCGTGTGCTGCACACTAGCCGGAGTGTAGAAAATATAAGTTTTTTTCTTTCAGTTATATATTATACAGTGCAGTGCAAAATTCTGTCATATGCTGAACACTAGCCGGTGTGTAGAAATTATACGTTTTTTCTCTCAGTTATATATTATACAGTGCAGTGCAAAATTCTGTCGTGTGCTGCACACTAACTGGAGTGTAGAAAATATACGTTTTTTATCTTAGTTATATATTATACAGTGCAGTGCAAAATTCTGTCGTGTGCTGCCACACTAGCCAGAGTGTAGAAAGTATACGTTTTTTTCTCTCAGTTATATCTTATACAGTGCAGTGATAAATTCTGTCGTGTGCTGCACACTAACTGGAGTGTAGAAAATATATGTTTTTTCTCTGTTATATATTATACAGTGCAGTGAAAAAATCTGTTGTGTGCTGCACACTAACCGGAGTGTAGAAAATATACGTTTTTCCTCTCAGTCATATATACTACAGTGCAGTGCAAAATTCTGTTGTGTGCTGCACACTAGCCAGAGTGTAGAAAATGTAAGTTTTTCCTTTCCGTTATATATCCTACAGTGCAGTGAAAAATTGAGTGGTTTGCGGTGCAAGAGCCGCCGCCTAAAGACTATGTTTTTCCTCTCAGTCATATATACTACAGAGCAGTGCGAAATTGTGTTGTGTGATACACACTAGGCGGAGTATAGAAAATATACATTTTTCCTATCAGTTATACATTATATAGTGCAGTGCAAAATTCTGTCGTGTGCTGCACACTAGCCGGAGTGTAGAAAATATATGTTTTTCCTTTCAGTCATATATACTACAGTGCAGTGCAAAATTCTGTTGTGTGCTGCACACTAGCCGGAGTGTAGAAAATATAAGTTTTTTCTTTCAGTTATGTATTATACAGTGCAGTGCAAAATTCTGTCATATGCTGCACACTAGCCGGTGTGTAGAAATTATATGTTTTTTCTCTCAGTTATATATTATACAGTGCAGTGCAAAATTCTGTCGTGTGCTGCACACTAGCCAGAGTGTAGAAAGTATATGTTTTTTCTCTCAGTTATATCTTATACAGTGCAGTGATAAATTCTGTTGTGTGCTGCACACTAACTGGAGTGTAGAAAATATACATTTTTTCTCTCAGTTATATATTATACAGTGCAGTGAAAAAATCTGTTGTGTGCTGCACACTAGCCGGAGTGTAGAAAATATATGTTTTTCCTTTCAGTCATATATACTACAGTGCAGTGCAAAATTCTGTCGTGTGCTGCACACTAGCCGGAGTGTAGAAAATATACGTTTTTCCTCTCAGTTATATATCCTACAGTGCATCAAAAAAGTGAGTGGTTTGCGGTGCAATAGCCGCCGTCTAAAGACTACTTTTTTCCTCTCAGTCATATATACTACAGTGCAATGCGAAATTGTGTTGTGTGCTGCACACTAGCCGGAGTGTAGAAAATATACGTTTTTCCTCTCAGTCAAATATACTACATGCAGTGCAAAATTCTGTTGTGTACTGCACACTAGCCGGAGTGTAGAAAATATACGTTTTTCCTCTCAGTTATATATTATACAGTGCAGTGCAAAATTCTGTCGTGTTCTGCACACTAGCCGGAGTGGAGAAAATATCCATTTTTCCTCTCAGTCATATATATGACAGTGCAGTGCGAAATTGTTTCTTGTGCTGCACACTAGCCGGAGTGTAGAAAATATACGTATTTCCTCTCAGTTATATATTATACAGTGCAGTGCAAAATTCTGTCGTGTGCTGCACACTAGCCAGAGTGTACAAAATATATGTTTTTTCTCTCAGTTTTATATTATAATACAGTGCAGTGAAAAATTCTGTTGTGTGCTGCACACTAGCCAGAGTGTAGAAAATATACGTTTTTCCTCTCATTTATATATTATACAGTGCAAAATTCTGTCGTGTGCTGCACTTTCCTCTCAGTCATATATACTACAGTACAGTGCAAAATTATGTCGTGTGCTGCACACTAGCTGGAGTGTAGAAAATATAAGTTTTCCTCTCAGTTATATATCCTACAGTGCAGTGAAAAATTGAGTGGTTTGCGGTGCAATTCCCGCAGTCTAAAGACTACGTTTTTCCTCTCAGTCATATATACTACAGTGCAGTGCGCAATTCTGTCGTGTGCAGCACACTAGCCGGAGTGTAGAAAATATACGTTTTTTCTCAGTTATATATTATACAGTGCAGTGAAAAATTCTGTCGTGTGCTGCACACTAACTGGAGTGTAGAAAATATACGTTTTTTCTCTCAGTTATATATTATACAGTGCAGTGCAAAATTCTGTCGTGTGCTGCACACTAGCCGGAGTGTAGAAAATATAAGTTTTTTTCTCTCAGTTATATATTATACAGTGCAGTGAAAAATTCTGTCGTGTGCTGCACACTAACTGGAGTGTAGAAAATATACGTTTTTTCTCTCAGTTATATATTATACAGTGCAGTGCAAAATTCTGTCGTGTGCTGCACACTAGCCAGAGTGTAGAAAGTATACGTTTTTTCTCTCAGTTATATCTTATACAGTGCAGTGATAAATTCTGTCATGTGCTGCACACTAACTGGAGTGTAGAAAATATACGTTTTTTCTCTCAGTTATATATTATACAGTGCACTGGAAAATGCTGTCGTGTGCTGCACACTAGCCAGAGTGTAGAAAATATACGTTTTTTCTCTCAGTCATATATACTACAGTGCAGTGCAAAATTCTGTTGTGTGCTGTACACTAGCCAGAGTGTAGAAAATATATGTTTTTCCACTCAGTTATATATTATACAGTGCAGTGAAAAATTCGGTCGTGTGCTGCACACTAACTGGAGTGTAGAAAATATACATTTTTTCTCTCAGTTATATATTATACAATGCAGTGCAAAATTCTGTCGTGTGCTGCACACTAGCCGGAGTGTAGAAAATATACGTTTTTTCTCTCAGTTATATATTATACAGTGCAGTGAAAAATTCTGTCGTGTGCTGCACACTAACTGGAGTGTAGAAAATATACGTTTTTTTCTCTCAGTTATATATTATACACTGCAGTGCAAAATTTTTTCGTGTGCTGCACACTAGCCAGAGTGTAGAAAGTATACGTTTTTTCTCTCAGTTATATTTTATACAGTGCAGTGATAAATTCTGTCGTGTGCTGCACACTAACTGGAGTGTAGAAAATATACGTTTTTTCTCTCAGTTATATATTATACAGTGCACTGGAAAATTCTGTCGTGTGTTGCACACTAGCCAGAGTGTAGAAAATATACGTTTTTTCTCTCAGTTATATATTATACAGTGCAGTGAAAAAATCTGTCGTGTGCTGCACACTAACCGGAGTGTAGAAAATATACGTTTTTCCTCTCAGTCATATATACTACAGTGCAGTGCAAAATTCTGTTGTGTGCTGCACACTAGCCAGAGTGTAGAAAATATATGTTTTTCCACTCAGTTATATATTATACAGTGCAGTACAAAATTCTGTCGTATGCTGCACACTAGTCGGAGTGTAGAAAATGTAAGTTTTTCCTATCTGTTATATATATGACAGTGCACTGCGAAATTGTTTCGTGTGCTGCACACTAGCCGGAGTGTAGAAAATATACGTATTTCCTCTCAGTTATATATTATACAGTGCAGTACAAAATTCTGTCGTGTGCTGCACACTAGTCGGAGTGTAGAACATGTAAGTTTTTACTTTCTGTTATATATATGACAGTGCAGTGCAAAATTGTTTCGTGTGCAGCACACTAGCCGGAGTGTAGAAAATATACGTATTTCCTCTCAGTTATATATTATACAGTGCAGTGCAAAATTCTGTCGTGTGCTGCACACTAGCCAGAGTGTACAAAATATATGTTTTTTCTCTCAGTTTTATATTATAATACAGTGCAGTGAAAAATTCTGGCGTGTGCTGCACTTTCCTCTCAGTCATATGTACTACAGTACAGTGCAAAATTATGTTGTGTGCTGCACACAAGCTGGAGTGTAGAAAATATAAGTTTTTCCTCTCAGTTATATATCCTACAGTGCAGTGAAAAATTGAGTGGTTTGCGGTGCAATTCCCGCAGTCTAAAGACTTCGTTTTTCCTCTCAGTCATATATACTACAGTGCAGTGCACAATTGTGTCGTGTGCAGCACACTAGCCGGAGTGTAGAAAATATAAGTTTTTCCTCTCAGTTATATATTATACAGTGCAGTGCAAAATTCTGTCGTGTGCTGCACACTAGCCGGAGTTTAGAAAATATATGTTTTTCCACTCAGTTATATATTATACAGTGCAGTACAAAATTCTGTCGTGTGCTGCACACTAGTCGGAGTGTAGAAAATGTAAGTTTTTCCTATCTGTTATAAATATGACAGTGCACTGCAAAATTGTTTCGTGTGCTGCACACTAGCCGGAGTGTAGAAAATATACGTATTTCCTCTCAGTTATATATTATACAGTGCAGTACAAAATTCTGTCGTGTGCTGCACACTAGTCGGAGTGTAGAACATGTAAGTTTTTCCTTTCTGTTATATATATGACAGTGCAGTGCAAAATTGTTTCGTGTGCAGCACACTAGCCGGAGTGTAGAAAATATACGTATTTCCTCTCAGTTATATATTATACAGTGCAGTGCAAAATTCTGTCGTGTGCTGCACACTAGCCGGAGTGTAGAAAATATACGTTTTTTCTCTCAGTTATTTATTATACAGTGCAGTGAAAAATTCTGTTGTGTGCTGCGCACTAACTGGAGTGTAGAAAATATACGTTTTGTCTCTTAGTTATATATTATACAGTGCAGTGCAAAATTCTGTTGTGTGCTGCACACTAGCCAGAGTGTAGAAAATATACGTTTTTCCTCTCATTTATATATTATACAGTGCAGTGCAAAATTCTGTCGTGTGCTGCACTTTCCTCTCAGTCATATATACTACAGTGCAGTGCAAAATTCTGTCGTGTGCTGCACACTAGTTGGAGTGTAGAAAATATACGTTTTTCCTCTCAGTTATATATCCTACAGTGCAGTGAAAAATTGAGTGGTTTGCGGTGCAATTTTCGCAGTCTAAAGACTATCTTTTTCCTCTCAGTCATATATAATACAGTGCAGTGCGCAATTGTGTCATGTGCTGCACGCTAGCCGGAGTGTAGAAAATATAAGTTATTCCTCTCAGTTATATATTATACAGTGCAGTGCAAAATTCTGTCGTGTGCTGCACACTAGCCGGAGTGTAGAAAATATACGTTTTTTTCTCTCAGTTATATATTATACAGTGCAGTGAAAAAATCTGTTGTGTGCTGCACACTAACCGGAGTGTAGAAAATATACGTTTTTCCTCTCAGTCATATATACTACAGTGCAGTGCAAAATTCTGTTGTGTGCTGCACACTAGCCAGAATGTAGAAAATATATGTTTTTCCTCTCAGTCATATATACTACAGTGCAGTGCAAAATTCTGTCGTGTGCTGCACACTAGCTGGAGTGTAGAAAATATACGTTTTTCCTCTCAGTTATATATCCTACAGTGCAGTGAAAAATTGAGTGGTTTGCGGTGCAATTTCCGCAGTCTAAAGACTATCTTTTTCCTCTCAGTCATATATACTACAGTGCAGTGCGCAATTGTGTCGTGTGCTGCACGCTAGCCGGAGTGTAGAAAATATAAGTTTTTCCTCTCAGTTATATATTATACAGTGCAGTGCAAAATTCTGTTGTGTGCTGCACACTAGCCAGAATGTAGAAAATATATGTTTTTCCACTCAGTTATATATTATACACTGCAGTACAAAATTCTGTCGTGCGCTGCACACTAACCGGAATGTAGAAAATGTAAGTTTTTCCTTTCTGTTATATATCCTACAGCGCCGTGAAAAATTGAGTGGTTTGCGGTGCAAGAGCCGCCGTCTAAAGACTACGTTTTTCCTCTCAGTCATATATAATACAGTGCAGTGCAACATTGTGTCATGTGCTGCACACTGGCCGGAGTGTAGAAAATATACTTTTTTCCTCTAAGTTATATATTATACAGTGCAGTGCAAAATTCTGTCGTGCGCTGCACACTAGCCGGAGTGTAGAAAATATAAATTTTTTTTCTCTCAGTTACATATTATACAGTGCAGTGAAAAATTCTGTTGTGTTCTGCACACTAGCCGAAATGTAGAAAATATATGTTTTTCCTCTGAGTCATATATACTACATTGCAGTGCAAAACTTCTGTCGTGTGCTGCACACTAGCCAGAGTGTAGAAAATATACGTTTTTCCTCTCAGTCATATATACTACAGTGCAGTGCAAAATTCTGTCGTGTGCTGCACACTAGACGGAGTGTAGAAATTATACGTTTTTCTTCTCAGTTATATATCCAACAGTGCAGTGAAAAATGGAGTGGTTTGCGGTGCAATAGCAACCGTCTAAACACTACGTTTTTCCTCTCAGTCATATATACTACAGTGCAGTGCGAAATTGTGTCATGTGATGTACACTAGCCGGAGTGTAGAAAATATACGTTTTTCCTCTAAGTTATATATTATACAGTGCAGTGCAAAATTCTGACGTGTACTGCACACTAGCCGGAGTGTAGAAAATATACGTCTTTTTCTCTCAATTAAATAATATACAGTGCAGTGAAAAATTCTTTCATGTGCTACACTCTAGCCGCAGTGTAGAAAATATACGTTTTTTTCTCTCAGTTATATATTATATAGTGCAGTGAAAAATTATGTCGTGTGCTGCACACTAGCCAGAGTGTAGAAAATATACATTTTTCCTCTCAGTCATATATACTACGGTGCAGTGCAAAATTCTGTTGTGTGCTGCACACTAGCCGTAGTGTATAAAATATATGTTTTTCCTCTCAGTTATACATTATACAGTGCAGTGCAAAATTCTGTCGTGTGCTGCACACTAGCCAGAGTGTAGAAAATATACGTTTTTCCTCTCAGTCATATATAATACAGTGCAGTGCAAAATTCTGTCGTGTGCTGCAAAATAGCCAGAGTTTAGAAAACATACGTTTTTCCTCTCAGTTATATATCCTACAGTGCAGTAAAAAATTGCGTGGTTTGCGGTGAAATAGCCGCCGTCTAAATACTACGTTTTTCCTCTCAGTCATATGTACTAGAGTTCAGTGCGAAATTGTGTCGTGTGCTGCACACTAGCCGGAGTGTAGAAAATATACGTTTTTCCTCTCAGTCATATATACTACAGTGCAGTGCAAAATTCTGTCGTGTGTTTCCATTTAGCCGGAGTGTAGAAAATATACATTTTTCCTCTAAGTCATATATACTACAGCGCAGTTCAAAATTCTGTTGTGTGCTGCACACTAGCCGGAGTGTAGAAAATATACGTTTTTCCTCTCAGTTATATATCCTACAGTGCATTAAAAAAGTGAGTGGTTTGCGGTGCAATAGCCGCCGTCTAAAGACTACGTTTTTCCTCTCAGTCATATATACTACAGTGCAATGCGAAATTGTGTCGTGTGCTGCACACTAGCCGGAGTGTAGAAAATATACGTTTTTCCTCTCAGTCAAATATACTACATTGCAGTGCAAAATTCTGTTGTGTACTGCACACTAGCCGGAGTGTAGAAAATATACGTTTTTCCTCTCAGTTATATATTATACAGTGCAGTGCAAAATTCTGTCATGTGCTGCACACTAGCCGGAGTGGAGAAAATATCCATTTTTCATCTCAGTCATATATACGACAGTGCAGTGCAAAATTCTGTCGTGTGCTGCACACTAGCCGGAGTGTAGAAAATATACGTTTTTCCTCTCAGTTATATATCCTACAGTGCATTAAAAAAGTGAGTGGTTTGCGGTGCAATAGCCACCGTCTAAAGACTACGTTTTTCCTCTCAGTCATATATACTACAGTGCAATGCGAAATTGTGTCGTGTGCTGCACACTAGCCGGAGTGTAGAAAATATACGTTTTTCCTCTCAGTCAAATATACTACATGCAGTGCAAAATTCTGTTGTGTACTGCACACTAGCCGGAGTGTAGAAAACATACGTTTTTCCTCTCAGTTATATATCTTACAGTGCAGTAAAAAATTGCGTGGTTTGCGGTGCAATAGCCGCCGTCTAAATACTACGTTTTTCCTCTCAGTCATATGTACTAGAGTTCAGTGCGAAATTGTGTCGTGTGCTGCACACTAGCCGGAGTGTAGAAAATATACATTTTTCCTCTAAGTCATATATACTACAGTGCAGTGCAAAATTCTGTTGTGTGCTGCACACTAGCCGGAGTGTAGAAAATATAAGTTTTTCCTCTCAGTTATATATCCTACAGTGCACTAAAAAAGTGAGTGGTTTGCGGTGCAATAGCCGCCGTCTAAAGACTACGTTTTTCCTCTCAGTCATATATACTACAGTGTAATGCGAAATTGTGTCGTGTGCTGCACACTAGCCGGAGTGTAGAAAATATAAGTTTTTCCTCTAAGTCAAATACACTACATGCAGTGCAAAATTCTGTTGTGTACTGCACACTAGCCGGAGTGTAGAAAATATACGTTTTTCCTCTCAGTTATATATTATACAGTGCAGTGCAAAATTCTGTTGTGTGCTGCACACTAGCCAGAGTGTAGAAAATATATGTTTTTCCACTCAGTTATATATTATACAGTGCAGTACAAAATTCTGTCGTGCGCTGCACACTAGTCGGAGTGTACAAAATAGAAGTTTTTCCTTTCTGTTATATATCCTACAGTGCAGTGAAAAATTGAGTGGTTTACGGTGCAAGAGCCGCCGTCTAAAGACTACGTTTTTCCTCTCAGTCATATATAATACAGTGCAGTGCAACATTGTGTCATGTGCTGCACACTGGCCGGAGTGTAGAAAATATACTTTTTTCCTCTAAGTTATATATTATACAGTGCAGTGCAAAATTCTGTCGTGTGCTGCATACTAGCCGGAGTGTAGAAAATATAATTTTTTTTCTCTCAGTTACATATTATACAGTGCAGTGAAAAATTCTGTTGTGTTCTGCACACTAGCCAGAGTGTAGAAAATATACGTTTTTCCTCTCAGTCATATATACTACAGTGCAGTGCAAAATTCTGTCGTGTGTTGCACACTAGACGGAGTTTAGAAATTATATGTTTTTCTTCTCAGTTATATATCCAACAGTGCAGTGAAAAATGGAGTGGTTTGCGGTGCAATAGCAACCGTCTAAACACTACGTTTTTCCTCTCAGTCATATATACTACAGTGCAGTGCGAAATTGTGTCGTGTGATGTACACTAGCCGGAGTGTAGAAAATATACGTTTTTCCTCTAAGTTATAAATTATACAGTGCAGTGCAAAATTTTTTTGTGTGCTGCACACTAGCCGGAGTGTAGAAAATATACGTTTTTTCTCTCAGTTATATATTATACAGTGCAGTGCAAAATTCTGACGTGTACTGCACACTAGCCGGAGTGTAGAAAATATACGTCTTTTTCTCTCAATTATATAATATACAGTGCAGTGAAAAATTCTTTCGTGTGCTACACTCTAGCCAGAGTGTAGAAAATATACGTTTTTTTTCTCAGTTATATATTATACAGTGCAGTGAAAAATTCTATCGTGTGCTGCACACTAGCCAGAGTGTAGAAAATATACGTTTTTCCTCTCAGTCATATATACTACGGTGCAGTGCAAAATTCTGTTGTGTGCTGCACACTAGCCGGAGTGTAGAAAATATACGTTTTTCCTCTCAGTTATACATTATACAGTGCAGTGCAAAATTCTGTCGTGTGCTGCACACTAGACAGAGTGTAGAAAATATACGTTTTTCCTCTCAGTCATATATAATACAGTGCAGTGCAAAATTCTGTCGTGTGCTGCAAAATAGCCAGAGTGTAGGAAATATACGTTTTTCCTCTCAGTTATATATCCTACAGTGCAGTAAAAAATTGCTTGGTTTGCGGTGCAATAGCCGCCGTCTAAAGACTACGTTTTTCCTCTCAGTCATATATACTACAGTGCAGTGCGCAATTGTGTCGTGTGCTGCACACTAGCCGGAGTGTAGAAAATATAAGTTTTTCCTCTCAGTTATATATTATACAGTGAAAAATTCTGTCATGTGCTCCAATCTAGCCGGTGTGTAGAAAATATACGTTTTTTCTCTCAATTATAAATTATACAGTGCAGTGAAAAATTCTGTCGTGTGCTGCACACTAACCGGAGTGTAGAAAATATACCTTTTTTTCTCTCAGTTATATATTATACAGTGCAGTGCAAAATTCTCTTGTGTGCTGCACACTAGCCAGAGTGTAGAAAATATACGATTTTTCTATCAGTTATACATTATACAGTGCAGTGCAAAATTCTGTTGTGTGCTACACACTAGCCGGAGTGTAGAAAATATAAGTTTTTTTCTCAGTTATATATTATACAGTGCAGTGAAAAAATCTGTCATGTGCTGCACACTAGCCGGAGTGTAGAAAATATATGTTTTTCCTTTCAGTCATATATACTACAGTGCAGTGCAAAATTCTGTCGTGTGCTGCAGACTAGCCGGAGTGTAGTAGATATACGTTTTTTCTCTCAGTTATATATTATACAGTGCAGTGAAAAATTCTTGTTAATTGTATGTTAACCGCTGTTCGGTTAAGCGGCTGTATCTTCTGCCCGTACGCCACAATCTAAATGCAGGGGATTACGTGGAGTATACCCCCATGAAGAGCCTCCAAGGCCCCTTTGTTAGTGGGGTGAAAGTCTTAAAGCGAACCCCTGATTTGCCGCCACCGCCACCGATACCACCGATCCTTCATGTGGGACAGATGACCACGAACACTTTCGTGTACCATCCAACTGTGGTACAGTACCACTACCAACTGCCATGCCCATGGCAGTTGCAGGCCGCACAGTCCGCCGCTCGTGGAAGAGCGTTACCATTACCATTACAGCCGGAGATTCTGTCACCTGGTATGCCGGCAGGAGGATCTGGCCACTACAGAGTGATGGACAGGGCCCACGTTACCACTGCCTTTGCCAGTGTGACAGCCCAGTCACCAAGAAGACCATCCTTGAGAGGTCGGCGGGGGTTTGCTGCCGCAGCCAGGGCCGCTTTCATGATGAGGCAGGAGTGCCCTCTCATGTCCTTTAGCTCCAGCAGCAGTGAGGAGGACCTGCTGGCCTTTAAGTAATTCCTGCAGTTTTTATGGGAGCTACAACATGGACTTATCCTGACGGGTGGGCACTAGTTGGCCCTTGTTCTTAGTTTTGTTGCCCCGCGTTTGTCCTCACCCAGATGGCCATGGATTGTTAGGACTCCCCCCATCAATGTTTTTTTATCCAAGTTGCGCATACGTGCTCCTCATCCCTTTTTTCCCCCTTTTCAGGTTATTTGGGGAGCCCCTAGAAAGAGGGTTTTTTAAAGGGAACCTTTGCTGCTATTTTTTTTACCCATTTGGATTACAATTTTGCCTATGTGGATTACAAATTGCGACTGAGTTTGGGACTCTGCTCCATTTCTATGACAAGCGTCAGAAGAAAAGAGACTTAAACGTGTCCGTGAGCATACAGTACTAGGTAGGTGATATTTAAAATGTTTATATTATACTTATAATAATGTATTTGCACTATTTACCATATATATGTCTCGAATATTCGCTCTGCCTCTGAGGAGTGCACGCCACGGCCTCTCCTCGTACGTGCCTGCGTATTACATAATCGCTTAGACAATAGTACGCTGAGATTCGTAAGCTATTTGTACGCTCATGCGTACGTCTTCTAAGAAGTTGCGTACATTTTGTAAATGAACGTTCGTTATTAGTGAGCCAATGTTCGCTAATAGCACATAATAACGTATATTTTGTACGCAAATACAACGAATATATTCGTCGAATATACGAATTTTAGGAAAAGTTCGGTTAATGTTCGGCGAATAATTTTTTCAATGATTCGCTCATCTCTAGTAGTGGCATACTTGGAGTGTACCCTGCCATCCCACATCGAAGATCCCCTGGACTACTGGGCAGCCAAACTCGATTTGTAGCTACAACTGGCCCGAGTTTGCTGTAGACAAGCTTTTCTGCCCGGCCAGCAATGTGCCATCAGAGTGGGTGTTCAATGCAGCGGGGCCATAGTTTCCCCAAGGAGAGCTCGCCTGTCCACCCAAGATGAATCAGGAGTGGATCAGCCAGGATTTTCAAACACCAATGCCTGATGCATCAGACTAAATAATCCTAACGTTTGACAAAAGAGACCTGTTTGTTCTGGCTACCTGCTTCAGCTACTATTTTGATGCTGCCACTCGCCTGATGCCACACCTACTGCCAGCCACCATCTTCAGCTAGTACTGGTATTACCACCACCACTCTGTCACTGGGCCACTCTGCGATCTGGACAGCACCCCGACTGTATAAGGAGGGTGACAGGGGACGGCAGGTGGACTTGCCCTGTTTCTCCTGTTTTATATAAGCTGGCATCTACCCTCCTTCCCCTGTTTTTTCCTAGAGTAGGGTTAGTGTTAAAGTGGTATACTTTCCCTCCCTCCCTTTTTATCCTGGAAGGGCAGGGGTTAATAGTTTCTGCCTGCATCCTCCTGGCCCCTGGGTGGGCTCATCCCACCTACAGGGTATATAGCCCCTCCCTCCTTCTGGAGGGCCTCTCAGTTCTGGTGTAACGCGTGTCCCGCCCTCCCTGCCTTAAGGTTTTTGTTTTACGTTGAAGGCCGTACTGGTTCTAATATGTGTGTGTTTTCGTGTTTGTTTATATCTCTTTCTAATTTCAGTTGGATTTTTATCTGTATTCTGTACAGTCACAGCTGGCGGTTTGGCGACAGGCAATATGAAGAGAGAAGTTTAAAGGGGCGAACATGCCGCTGGCAGTTCAGCGGCTGGCATACTGCGCTGTGTGTTCAGCGTTTGAGAAGTTTAAGGTTATTAGTTTATTATGTCACAAGTATAAAAATAAAAGCTATGGCTGATCACCACTCAACTTTTTGTTGTTATGCGTGGTTTTTGGGATGAGGTGGGGAGGAGAGAGGAGATTATGGTTTGATTGGTTTGATTATGATTTCATTGTCGGCTTACCTATGGTCTCTTCATGCTGCTGCCACATCACCACTATGTTACTGGGCCACTCTGTGGTCTTCTCATGCTGCTGCCAACTCAATACTAGGTCACTGGGGCACTCTGTGGTCTCTTCATTCTGCTGCAATATCACGACTCTATGGTCTCCTCATGCTGCTGCTACCTCAACACCAGGAGCGTAACTACCATAGCGGCAGACCAGGCGACTGCTATGGAGCCCAGGGCAAGAAGGGGCCCAGTCTTAGTTGGGATCATCTCCTCTTCTACTGGAGGTGAAAACCTGGTCAGGACTCTACTCTCTAAAGGTAAAACTTTTAGCAAATGAAGCAGTGGAATAAATGTCCCAAGGGTCATTGAAAGAGGCTAAGGTGGAAACCCTTCTGTCCTGTGTGGGGGGCCTGGTTTGATCCTTGCTATAGGGCCCTTACTTCTCTATGTACGCCGCTGCTCAACACTATGTCACTGGGCCACTATGCTGTCTGCGCATGCTGTTGCCACCTCTCCATTATGTCTCTAGGCCACTCTGTGGTCTCCTCATGCTGCTGCCAATTCAGCACTCTGTGGTCTCCTCCTGCTGCTGCCACCTCACTACTCTGTGGTCTCTTCACCTCAACACTCACCTGCCACCTCAACACTATTTCACAGGGCAATTCTGTGGTCATCTCATGCTGCTGCCACCTCAACACTATGTCACTGGACCACTGTGTGGTCTCCTCATGCTGCTGCCACTTCATCATTGTGTGGTCTTCTCATGCTGCTGTCACATCACTACTCTGTGGTCTCTTCATGCTGCTGCCATCTCAACACTATGTCACTGGGCTAATCTGTAGTCTTCTCATGCTGTTGCCACCTATCCATTATGTCAATGAGCCACTCTGTAGTCTTTTCATGTTGCTGCCACATCAACATTATGTCACTGGGACACTATGAGGTCTCCTCATGCTACTGCCACTTCATCACTCTGTGGTCTCCTCATGCTGCTGCCACCTCAACACTATGTCACTGGGCCACTCTATGATCTCCTAATGCTTCTACCACTTCACCACTCTTTGGTCTACTCATGCTGCTGCCACATCACTATCCTGTAGTATCATCATTCTGCTGCCACTCCAACACTATGTCACTGGGCCACTCTGTGGTCTCTTTATGCTGCTGCCATCTCACCATTAGGTCACTGGGCCTCTCTGTGGTCTCCACGTTGCTGCCAGCTCACCAGTAGGTCACTGGGCCACTCAGTGGACTCCTCATGCTGCTGTTATATATCCACTTTGTGGTCTCCTCATGCTGCTTCCAGCTCATAGCTTTGTGGTCTTCTTGGGCTTCTGCCAGCTCATCGCTCTCTGGTCTCCTAAGGCTGCTGCCCCTCCCTGCCCATTACCAAACTAGGAGACATGCAGCCTCCCGCTGCTCTCCACGTGCGCAGCCACGCCGCCTATTCACATCCTACGCTTACTCAAATACAGGAGCTCCGGCCCATTAGCATGGATGCCGTGTCCGCCAGGTTCCAAGATGGCGCTCACGGCTCCTTGCCCACAGCATGACACAGTGCTCTATTTCCTCTTTCTGGCCAGCACCGCCCACTACCCTCCCTGCTCTTTGTGTCTCATTACCATGTGCAGCACATCAGCTGCGATGCTACGCTGCCCACCTACACCCCGCGCCTACTTAATACGTGAGGTCCGGCCAAACAACATGGATGCCGTGACCTCCGTGCGCCCACAAGCGTCAGGTAAATACTTCTCCGTCACCGGAGTTTTCATGCAGCCCGCTTATGCACTGTACCTCTAATGCCTCTACTACTTTCTGTCTCCTGCCTCTCATAGCAATAAGATTTTTCACCTCATACATTCTATCCCGTGAATTACTACATCCATTTCCTCCTACCTCGCATTACTTAACTATGTGAATAATTAATCCACCCATGGATCCCATGTAAGATAATACATCGCATTTTCCCCATCTCTGTAACAATATTTGTGCTGCTATAACCTATAACCCACGATCTATTCTACCCTGATGTCTCCTTAGTTATTATAACAGATGCCACTATATTGTCATGATTTATGAACTTTTTGGACATGAATTTTCTGTATATGCTGTATATACTTATATGTCGACTAGATTCTACTTTTTCACCATGTCATTTTCAGCCGTACCTTTTCAATGCTATCGCTATTTCTTACTAGAATCATGTATTTAAATCATGTTGCCATGCTCGCACTCTATGATACTATCATAATTATGCATTGGAATCAAGCTGTTCTATATCACAATCTCATCACTATAACCATGTACTTTCTCGTTCCATTATATTACTACAATCATGCATTTTCCTTATCCTATTATATTGTGAATATCATGCATTCAAATCCTGTTGTCATTCTTATGTCATTTGCATATCCTTCTGTATACAATCGTGACTAATATTTTTGCGTCAATATTTTTGCGTTATTATTATTTTTGCGTTATTATGTGGTAAATCATTGCATCTTTGTTTTTTCGTATTTACTAGCCTGATGAAGGGTCCGACTCATATGGCCCGAAACGTTGCTATTTAATGTACCACTGGTGTGAAAAATGTAAATAAAAACACCTTCTTATAAGCAGAAATTGGTGTGCTGTCTCTAACTTCGTGAATTACTTACCTATACCCTCGGAGGTGGGAAGAGGCATTTAAAGTGACGAGCACCCGGACGAAACTCGTATTCTTACCAATTGACGTGTGCTGTGGTCATCTATATAAATCTAAGGCTGCTGCCACATCACCACTCTGTGGTCTCCTCATGCTGCTGCCACCTCAACACTATGTCACTGGGCCACTCTCTGGACTCCTCATGCTGCTGCCACTTCACCATTCTGTGGTCTCCTCATGCTGCTGACACATCACTGCTCTGTGGTCTCTTCATGCTGCTGCCATCTCACCATTATGTCACTGGGCCACACTGTGGTCTTCTCATAATGCTTGTTCAAAAAAAATGGGAAGAAGCAGCACAGCATTACCTGTTTTCAGGTTTTCAGTATCCAATAATAAAATGTAAATCCCCATAAGGGGATAAGGGGTGCACGCAGTATCCAGGTCCTGGCTTTAGGGTCCCGCATCAATGTATACTTAGTAATCTGCAGCACTCCAGGCAGTTGAAGCACACTTAGTGTTTATTGAAAGTTCATATAGCAAATAACAGCATGTTGAAAAGTTACACCCCACACCCTATTTGGTAACTGAGATAGGTGTAATTGGAGACAAATGGAACTCTCTTTTTGTCTTTACTTTTTACGCAAGTGTTGTCTGGTCTAGTGGCTAATGTAATGGATTTAATTCTATTCTGATGTCTTTCAATAAGAGGTTTTGGGTATCCCCTCTAAAGGAATATCTGACCCATTTCTTCTAGTCTTTTGTCTGCCAATGTATCATCTGTCACGATTCTCTTCACTCTCAACAGTTGCCTATAGGGCAAAGACTCTACCATTTTTCTCGGGTGAGCACTGTCATATACTAATATATTATTCCTGTCTGTGGGTTTTTTAAAGATATCCGTGTATAGTTTACCGTTGTATGGGTACGCTAGTGTGTCCAGAAATTGTAATTTCTCTTGTGAATGGACTACAGTAAACTGTAGCTCTGGGTGGATACCATTGAGATAGCTGCCAAGTTTCTGCAGTTCATCAATGGTGTCTGTCCAGATCAAGAAAACATCATCTATATATCTCATCCAGCCCCTCACTTTAATGAAGTAGCTGGATGTATATATGGATATACATGCATCTCTTCAAAAACATGTACAAATTAGCATAGCTAATAACTGGTGCTACGTTAGATCCCATCGCGGTCCCCCTGCTTTGAACATAATATCTGTCCTGGAACATGAAGTAATTTTTGGTAAGTATTATTTCCAGCAAGTCTTGAAAAAATGTTCTTTGCTCATCTGTATACTCTGACTTGGACAATGTATGTGCCTGAAGTCCCTTCTGGTGTTCGATACTCGTATATAAGCTAACGACATCGAACGACACTAAAAATTCTCCTTGTTGAAATTCTAGTTTGCTTAGTTTGGACAAAAAATCTGTAGTGTCTCTTACATAGGAAGCTGCATTGTTTACAAATTTGTTAAGGGCCTTATCCAGGAAAGTGGCAATGGTGGAGAAGATGGAGTCCACACCAGCTATGATCGGACGTCCAGGAGGGTTGTCCCTATTTTTATTAATTTTGGGGAGGACATATATAATGGGTGTGACTGGAGTGTTATTGAGGAGATAATCATGCAACTTGTTGTCTATGATGTCATTAGCTAGTGCACCATCAACGAGTAACTTGATTATCCTCATGATGTCAAATTTAGGGTCTTGTGCAACAGGTTTGTATACTGCAACATCACTCAACTGTCTCAAGATTTCAGATTCATATTTAGATTTGTCCATAATGACAATTGCTCCCCCTTGTCCGCAGGTTTAATGACAATGTCTTGTCTGCTGCAGAGTAGGCGGAGAGCAATTTTCTCATCATGGGAAAGATTCGGCTTTACATTAGTGCATGCATCTTTTTTAATATTTTGAATACCTTGATTGACAATAGCAATATATGTCTCAACAGCATTAGATACATTAGGAGGTTGAAAACCACTTTTAACTGATAAATCAAAATCTTTTAATCTCAGAATGCCTGGTTTAGTGGGTGCTGGGTAAATGACAGTTTGTTCAGAAAATAATGCCTTAAGTCGCACCCTCTTAAAGAAGGCTTGCATGTCAACCTCCAATTTAAATCAGTCTGTTCCTGTGGGCAAAAACACAGTCCCTTATTAAGTAATGATATCTCAGACTCTGTGGTGTTTCATTACACCTCTCCTTTGTTGTTTGTCCTTTGTGGGTTCGACCCTTGGGGGAGATCTAAAAAACGTGCCTCCATATTTTCATCAGATGAGGTTGAGGTTATATCTGTTCCTGCTTTACGTCCTCTCCTGGGTCGTTGTCTTTGCTGTTGTGGTTGTTTCGTAGATTGTTGTCTTCTCTGGTTATCCAGGTTATACTTATAGATGTTACCTCTCTTATAGTCCTCCATGTCTCTGTACCATTTTTGTCTCTTTGTTTCTTCAATATTCGATTGGTATTTTAATAAGTCTGTCGACATGCAGGATTGTATTGCAGAAAGTTCTGGTTCGTTCGTAATGGTGGTCAGTTGTCTTTCTAGATCCTCAATATTTTTTTGTGTTTCTTTGATTTCTTTTTGAAGAAAGTCCATGTTTAATAACATAAGGTCTCTTGAATATCTGTTTGAGATTTCTTCAAACTCAAAAAGTCTTTATTATCAGGAAACAAGATGGGTCTTAGGTGTGTTCTCAATCCCTGAGGGATCCTCTCAGCTTGATAATATTCGGGTAATGTTGATAGATGTAATTCATGGGAAATGAGTTGTTTCTTTTTATTGTTTTTTTTTTTCTTTTCAATAACTCAATTGTGGGTTTGCTCAAAAAAGAGCCTTCTCCCGATGTACTTCCAAGTATCCGCTCGACCTCGTCGTCTGTATAGGCATAGCAGCTTATTGCTGTCATATTTTATCCGTAAGTATTTAACATATAAAAAAGCCCAGAACACTCTAAATGGAAGAAGAGTCCTGATGTCAGTCACGTTCTCAGAGGTGCATGCACGCTTAACAAGCCAGCATAGAATTGTTCAAAAATAATGGGTAGAAGCAGCACAGCATTACCTGGTTTCAGGTTTTCAGTTTACAATAATGAAATCTAAATCCTCATAAGGAAGCGCCGATGTCAGGGGTTTGTTTATCACTGTCTCCATGACAGCGCGCCTCCGGATTGGCCTGCATTTGCATAATACAACCAGGGAGGCTTTGCTGATGTAATTTACGTCACTACTTCATAGCCTATCTGACTCCTGCGCGTCCGCTCTCCTCGCGGTCTCGGCGCATGCGCAGGGAAAGGGAGAAGACGCTGCACGTGCAACGTCTTTACAGTGCCTGGACCCGCTACCAGATTGAATCGGCCGTCTTTGGGGAGCAGAACGCACTTATACTATATGGACATTTGCTTTGATATATGTGCTGGGTGTGTATATATGGTTGGGATTTTGATTATAGGTACATGGGATGTTTACACAATATGTTAAATGTTTGTAGACAAACCCTCTGTGTTTTGTATACACCCACATTAGGGTCTATAAAAGGTTAAGTTTTATACCTGTTAATTTGCTTGATAAAGGCTCAATGGAGCCGAAACGTCGCCATTATGCTGTTATTTGCTATATGAACTTTCAATAAACACTAAGTGTGCTTCAACTGCCTGGAGTGCTGCGGACTTCTCATAATGCTGTCACCTCCCGACTATGTCACTGGGCCTGCTTCTCACAGAACAGGCAGTTATGGGGTCTGTTATGGAGGGTGGAGAGAAAAATCAGGAGGCCCATGTAAGGAGCTGGTTAACCCGAATAGAGGGAGTGGCAAGGGGTCTAGGAAAAGGAAGGCCAGTCCTGCTTCTGTGCACCCAAGCAAAATTGCCAAGTTAGGTGATGATGCAAGTCTCAGAAATGGCAACCCTAGTGGATACTGGTCTCCCTAACAGCCGGGGGAACAGTCCATCTAGTAGTGGGGGGGGATGGTAAAGCAGGCAGGCCGAGACAGCTAGTAGTAGTAGGGGATTCCATAATCAGGAAGACGGATAGAATAATTTGTCACCAAGACCGCCTCAACCGAATGGTTTGCTGTCTCCCTGGTGCCAGGGCTCGGCATGTGGTGGAACGGGTGGACAAATTACTGGGAGGGGCTGGGATGACCCAGCTGTCGTGGTCCATGTGGGAACCAATGACAGAATAAATGGTAGGTGGAGGTCTGTTAAGAATAATTATAGAGAACTAGGAGCCAAGCTGAAGGTATGGACCTCCAAGGTTGTATTCTCAGGAATACTGCCTGTGCCATGCGCATCGCAGGACAGACAGCAGGAGCTGAGGGAGTTGAATGCAAGTCTTGGTGTAAGGGAGAAGGGTTTGGGTTCTTAGAGCACTGGGCTGATTTTTCATTGGGGTACAAATTGTATTCTGTGGATAAATTGCACCTGAATGGAAGAGGGGCTGCTGTGCTGGGGGACAGAATCCTAGAAGGGGTGGCTGAGTTTTTAAACTAGGGATGTGGGGGGGGGGACATGTAAGGTGGTGAAACAGCCTCCATTCTGTGAATGCACCTGTCCCTGTAAATATAGTTGTTATTAAACTAACATTTCATTTTTGGCCACAAGATGTCACTGTTTACCACAGGAAAGACTATAGCTCCCTGGAGCAATGACCAAGAGATCCTGTTCGGCAGAGGTGGAGCGTCAGACTGGAGAAGTGTGTGGCAGCCATCTTGAGAGTGTGCTGCAAAGAGTTTCCTAGTATGATCCACAAGTGAGACTATCCCCTAAGAGAGCAAGACTCTGCAAGGAGATCTGGAACAGAGACTGTTACAGTATTACAGACTAGAAGAACTACCATCAGGAGCCCTGCTGAGAGGACAAGTGGAAGCGTCAGTGAGACTGCGTGGTTGCCGGATGAGATCCTCTACCAGATACTTCTGAAAGTTAAGGTACCCAACGGACCCGGGTCAGTGAAAGAACTGAGGCCCACTGTGCAGACACAGTGGGTAACCGTGCACGCACAGCATTATGGTATTGGCGCCAATTCAGTAGCTACTGGGTAAAAGCCTGAAGATTAGACAGGTGGTTTGCAAGCTGCAAGCTACCTTGCTACAGAAGTGGGGTTTACTTTGGCAAACAACTAGTTATACTCTTTCTGAGGTTTAGTGTTGATTGGTTAAGTTTGTAAGCGTTTGTGTTATACCGCCGGCACTCCTGAACCGCACTTAAAGAATTGTTCGTGGAGATTAGGGTATTAAAAGGTATAGCTGTTGGGTTACTATAACCTGCAGATAGGCAAAACTGTGGAGAAGCCTGGGCGCACACTGATAGAGCACCGTGCTGTGTAACACAAGTGCCTCAGCCTCTAGCTGAGTGTATGTATATATGCTTGGGGTATTTCCTTCCTACAAACGTTAAATACTTAGTAAAATCTTGTTTTTGTCAATCTGAGTTGGAGTCTCCTTCCTTGTCTGTGACTTCGCTGTATCCTGGGGAGCCCACCCCGGTACACGGCTTACAGACAAGCAGAAAATAAAGCAAAGCATTCAGTGGTAGATAAGTTAGAGAGTGGTCAGAACAGAGTGGTGGGTGGAGAAGTGGACCACGGGGGGAGGATAACAGCAGTGGATAAGGAGATCCATGTGTTACAAATCAGCAGAAAAACATGTCTAGTCAGAAAACATAAATAAATTACATTTCTAAACCTAAATGTACAAAAACACATGGTAATTTAAAGTGTATGTTCACAAATGCCAGAAGTCTAGCAGGCAAAATGGCTGAGCTTGAGGTCATGGTACTGGAGGAGGAAATTGATATAGTTGGAGTTGCTGAGACATGGCTGGACTCTTCGCATGACTGGGCTGTCAATCTCCAGGGTTATACTCTGTTTCGGAGGGATAGGGAGAATAGGAAAGGAGGAGGAGTATGTCTGTATGTCAGAAGTAGTATAAAAGCGAGTATGAAGGAGACAATAGTGGGTGATGATTGTGTGAATGCAGAATCCGTGTGGGTGGAATTACAAGGGGAGACTAACAATGAAAGACTGATTTTTGGTGTAATTTATAGACCCCCAAACATCACTGAGGAGATAGAGGATCAGCTGCATAGACAAATCGAGCGGGCTGCCCAGGCGGGTACAGTAGTGATAATGGGAGATTTTAACTTTCCTGGTATTGATTGGGGTCATGGATCGGCTTCAACTGCAAAGGAGAGAAATTTTCTTAACTTATTGCAGGATAATTTTCTGGGCCAGTTTGTAGAAGAACCAACAAGAAGTGATGCACTGTTGGATCTGGTTATATCTAACAATGCACAGATAGTTGAGGAGGTAATTGTTCGGGAAAACCTTGGTAATAGTCACCACAATATAGTTACTTTTATCCTAAAGTGTAGAAAGCATAAACATGCTGGGAGATCAAAAACATTTAATTTTAAAAAGGCCAATTTCCCAGGGTTACGGGCCACACTCCAGGACACAGACTGGGAGCAGCTGTTGTCAAGTAGTGACACAAATGATAAATGGGAGACCTTCCACCTGCGTGGCTTAATGAGGATGTTAAGAGGGCAATACATGAAAAAATATACAAATCAAAGGGTTCTGCCATAGCCTTTAATAACTACAAAAGGGTTAATAAAGATTGTAAAAGATCTATAAAAGCAGCAAAAGTTCAAAATGAAAGGCTGGTGGCCAGGGATAGCAAAACGAATCCCAAAAAATTCTTCAAATATATAAATGCAAAAAAACCTAGGTCAGAGCATGTAGGAGCCCTGAATAATAGTGATGGGGAATTGATTACTGGGGATCAGGAAAAGGCGAAGCTACTGAATGAGTTCTTTAGTTCTGTACATACACATGAAGATGTGGGGGCTGCTGTCGGTAGAGTAAGTGCTGGTGATACTTCATGTAATATACTCAACTGGTTCAATATAAATATGGTCAAAGCTAAGTTAAACAAAGTAAAGGTGAATAAGGCTCCAGGACCAGATGGGTTACACCCAAGAGTTCTTAAGGAACTTAGTTCAGTAATTTCTTTGCCCTTGTATATAATATTCAAAGATTCTCTGGTGACTGGCATAGTGCCGAGGGACTGGCGTAAAGCAAATGTGGTGCCCATCTTCAGGAAGGGCTCTAGGTCATCCCCGGGGAATTACAGACCCGTGAGCTTAACGTCCATTGTGGGGAAACTTTTTGAGGGTCTAATAAGGGACTATATACAGGGATATGTTTTGGATAATAGTATTATAAGTGATAACCAGCATGGTTTTACTAAGGACAGAAGCTGTCAGACTAACCTGATAGGTTTTTATGAAGAAGTGAGTAAAAGTCTGGATAGAGGGGCGGCTGTGGATATTGTGTATTTGGACTTTGCAAAAGCGTTTGACACGGTCCCTCATAGACGTCTGACGGGTAAATTAAGGTCGGTTGGATTAGAAAATCTACTCTGTAACTGGATTGAGAACTGGCTGAAGGAGCGTACTCAGCGAGTGGTGGTGAATGATTCCTACTCTGAATGGTCCCCAGTTATAAGTGGTGTACCCCAAGGTTCAGTGCTGGGTCCACTTTTATTTAATCTATTTATTAATGATATAGAGGGAGGAATTAACAGCACTGTTTCAATTTTTGCAGATGACACTAAGCTTTGTAGTAGAGTCCAGTCTATGGAAGATGTGCAGAAGTTACAAGCTGACTGGACACAATGAGTGTTTGGGCATCCTCTTGGCAAATGAGGTTCAATGTGGATAAATGTAAAGTTATGCATCTGGGTACTAACAACTTGCATGCCTCCTATGTCCTAGGGGGAGTAATACTGGGAGAGTCACTTGTAGAGAAGGATCTGGGTGTCCTTGTAGACCATAGACTGCAGAATAGCATGCAATGTCAATCGGCTGCTTCTAAGGCCAGCAGGATATTGTCATGTATTAAAAGAGGCATGGACTCGCGGGACAGGGATGTCATACTACCACTGTGTAAAGCATTAGTAAGGCCTCATCTGGAATATGCTGTTCAGTTCTGGGCTCCGGTTTATAGGAAGGATGTCCTGGAGCTGGAAAGGGTGCAGAGACGGGCAACTAAACTGATAAGGGGCATAGAGCATCCTAGCTATGAAAAAAGATTGAAGGAATTAAACTTGTTTAGTCTTGAGAAGTGACGTATAAGGGGGGACATGATCAACCTGTATAAGTATGTAAATGGCCCATACAAAAAATATGGTGAAAAACTGTTCCAGGTAAAATCCCCTCAAAAGACAAGGGGGCACTGCCTCCACCTGGAGAAGCAAAGGTTCAGACTCCAGGGGCGACAAGCCTTCTTTACTATAAGAACTGTGAATCTGTGGAACAGTCTACCACAGGAGCTGGTCACAGCAAAGACAGCTGAGGGCTTCAAAACAGGCTTAGATAAATTCTTAGAGAAAAAGGTCACCACATATTAAGAAATGTAGAGTCATGTCTTAAGGTTACCCGTCCCCCTCCCCTTCATCACTCCTACCCCCTCCCTTGGTTGAACTTGATGGACATGTGTCTTTTTTCAACCGTATTAACTATGTAACTATGTAACTATGAGGTCACCTCATACTGCTGCCAGTTCAGTACTCTGTGGTCTCCTCATGCTGCTTCCAGCTCATAGCTCTGTGGTCTCCTCGGCCTGCTGCCAGCTCATCTCTCTCTGGTCTCCTAAGGCTGCTGCCACATCACCACTCTGCGGTCTCCTCATGCTGCTGCCAACTCAACCCTCTGTCACTGGTCAACTCTGTGGTCACCTCATGCTACTGCCACTTCACCACTCTGTGGTCTCCTCATGATGCTGCTACCTTAACAATATGTCAATGGGCCACTCTGTGGTCCCCTTCATGCTGCTTCCATCTCACCATTATGTCACTGGGCCACTCTGTGGTCTTCTCATAATGCTGTCACTTCCCCACTATGTCACTGGGGCACTATGAGGTCACTTCATGCTGCTGCCATTTCAGCACTCTGTGGTCTCCTGATGCTGCCGCCACTTCACTATTCTTTGGTCTTCTCATGCTGCTGCCACATCACTACTCTGAGGTCTCCTCATACTGCCGCAACATCACCACTGTCACTGGGCCACCCTGTCGTCTTCTCATGCTTCTGCCACTTTACCACTGCTCATACTGCTGCCACATCACTACTTTGTGGTCTCCTCATGCTGCCGCAACATCACCACTATGTCACTAGGTCACTCTGTGGTCTCCTCATACTGCTGTCACCTCAACACTATGTCACGGGGTGACTCTCTGGACTCCTAATGCTGTTATCAACTCATCACTATGTCACTGGGCCACTCTGTGGTTTCCTCATGTTGCTGCAATTTCACCACTCTATGGTCTTCTCATGCTGCTTCCACATCACTACTCTGTGGTCTCCTCATGCTTCTGCCACATCAGTACTGTGTCACTGATCCACTCTGTGTAGTCTCCTCATGCTGAAGCCACCTAAACACTATGTCACAGGGCCACTCTGTGGTCTCCTCATGCTGCTGACACTTCAACATTATGTCATTGGGCCACTATTTGGTATCCTCATGCTGCTTCCACTTCAACATTATGTCACTTGGCCACTCTGTGGTCTCTTCATGCTGCTGCTACCTCAACACTATGTATCTTGGCCAGTTTGTGGTCTCCTCATGCTGCTGCAACATCACCACTATGTCACTGGGGCACTCTCTGTTCTTCTCCTGCTGCTGCCACTTCACCACTCTGTGGTCTCCTAATGATGCTGCAATATCACCAGTATGTCACTGGGCCACTCTGTGGTTTTCCCCTACTTCTGCCACTTCACCAATCTGTGGTCTCCTTGTGTTGCTGCCACATCACTACTCCGTGGTTTCCTCATGCTGCTTCCACCTCAATACTATGTCAATGGGCTGTGGTTTCCTCATGCTGCTGCAACTTTACCACTCTGTGATCTCCTCGTGCTGCTGCCACATCACAACACTGTGGTCTCCACATACTGCTGCCACATCTCCAATATGTCACTAAGCTACTCTGTGGTCTCCTTATTCTGCTGTCACTTCAACACTATATCACTTGGCCACTATGTAGTCTCTTCATGCTGCTACCACTTCATCACTCTGTGGTCTCCTTGCAATGTTGCCACTTCATCACTCTGTGGTATCCTCGTGCTGCTGTCACATCACTACTCTGTGGTCTCCTCATGCTGCTGCTACCTCAACAATATGTCATTTGGCCTCTGTGGTCTCCTCATGCTGGTATAACCTTCCCATTGTGTGAATGGGCCACTCTGTGGTCCCCTCATGCTGTTGCTACATTACTGCTCTGTGGTCTTCACATGCTGCTGTCACCTCCCCATTATGTCACTGGGTCACTCTGTGGTCTCCCAATGCTGCTTCCACCTCAACACTATGTCACTGCGCCATTCTGTGGTCTCTTCATGCTGCTGCTACCTGAAAACTATGTTACTGGCCCACTCTGTGGTCTCCTCATGCTGCTGCCACCTTAACACTATATCACAGGGCCACACTGTGATCTTTTCATACTGCTGCGACCTCAACACTACTTCACTGGGCCACTCTGTGGTCTCCTCATGCTGCTGCAACATCACCACTATGTCATTGGGCCACTCTGTGGTCTCCCCATGCTTCTGCCACTTCACTAATATGTGGTCTTCTCATGCTGCTGCAACATCTCCACTATGTCACTGGACCACTCTGTGGTCTCCTCATGCTGCTGTCACCTCAACGCTATGTCACTGGGCCACTCTGTGGTCTCCTCATGCTCCTGCCACTTAAATACTATGTCACTGGACCACTATGTGGTCTCTTCATGCTGCTGCTACATCAAAACTATGTCAATGGGCCACTGTGTGGTCTCTTCATGCTGCTTCCACCTCAACACTATGTCACTGAAACACTCTGTGGTCTCTTCATGCTGCTGCTAGATAAAAACTATGTCACTGGGCCACTCTATGGTCTCCTCATGCTGCTTCTACCTTAACACTATATCACAGGGCCACTCTGTGGTCTTCTCATGCTGCTGCCACCTCAACACTACATTACTGGGCCACTCTGTGGACTCCTCATGCTTCTGCCACTTCACCACTCTGTGGTCTACTCATGCTGCTGCAACATCTCCACTATGTCACTGGGCCACTCTGTGGTCTCCTCATGCTGTTGCCTCCTCAATTCTACGTATGTCTTTGGGCCACTCTGTGGTTTCCTCATGCTGCTGCCACTTTACCAATCTATGGTCTCCGCATGCTGCTTCCAACACCCAACTATGTTAATGGGCATCTTTGTAGTCTCTTTATGCTGCTGCCACATCACCATTCAGTGGTCTCCTTATGCTGCTGCTACCTCAAGACTATGTCACTGGGCCACTCTGTGGTCTCCTCATGCTGCTGTCTCCTCTCCACTATGCCACTGGGCCACTCTGTAGACTCCTCATTCTCCTGCCACATCTGCACTCTATGGTCTCTTCATGCTGCTGCCATCTCATCGCTCTGTGGTCTCCTCATGATTCTGCCACCTAAGCATTCTGTCACTTGGCCACTCTGTGGTCTCCGTATGCTACTGCCACTTCATCACTCTATGGTCTCCTCATTCTGCAGCCACCTAACAGGATGTCACTGGGCATTTGTGTGGTCTCCTCATGCCGCTGCCACACCAAAATTCTTTGGTCTCCCCATGCTGCTGCGAACTCCCCAGAGTGTTACTGGACCTCTCTGTAGTCTCTTCATGCTGCTGCCACAGCACCATTCTGTGGTCTTCTTGTGCTGCTGCTACCTCAACACAATGTCACTGGGCCATTCTGTGGTTTCCTCATGCGGCTGTCACTGCTACACTAAATCACTGGGCTACTTTGTGGTCCTCTCATGCTCCTGCCACATAAGCACTCTGTGGTCTCCTCATGCTTCTGCCAACTCACCATTATATCACTGGGCTACTCTGTGATCTCTTCATGTTGCTGCCAAATCACCACTATGTCACTGGGCAACTCTGTGAACTTCTCATGCTGCTGCCACATCTCCACTCTATGATCTCCTCATGCTGCTGCCACATCACCACTCTGTGGTCTCCTCATGATTCTGCTACCTCAGCACTCTGTCATTGGGCCAGTCTGTGGTCTCATTATGCTACCATTACTTCACCACTATATGGTCTCCTCATTTTGCTGCCACCTCAACAGGATGTCACTGGGCTGCTCTCTTGACTCCTCATGCTGCTGCCACTTAACCACTCTGTGATCTCCTCATGCTGCTGCCACCTCAACATTATGTCACTGGACAACTCTGTGGTCTACTCATGCTGCTTCCACCTCACCATTATGTCACTTGGCCACTCTGTGATCTTCTCATGCTGCTGCTACATCTCCACTCTATGGTCTCCTCATGCTGCTGCCATCTCATCGCTCTGTGGTCTCCTCAGTCTGCTGCCACATCACCACTCTGTGGTCTCCTCCTGATTCTGCCACCTCAGCTCTCGGTCATTGTGCCAGTCTGTGGTCTCCTTATGCTAGCATTACTTCACCACTCTATGGTCTCCTCATTTTGCTGCCACGTCAACAGGATGTCACTGGGCCACTCTCTTGACTTCTCATGCTGCTGCCACTTAACCACTCTGTGATCTCCTCATGATTCTGCCACCTCAGCACTCTGTCATTGAGCTACTCTGTGGTCTCCTTATTCTACCGCCACTTTAACACTCTATGGTCTCCTCATTCTGCTGCCACCTCAACAGGATGTCACTGGGCCGCCTTGTTGACTCCTCATGCTGCTGCCACCTCAACACTATGTCTCTAGGCAACTCTGTGGTCTCCTTATGCTGCGGCTAACTGAAAACTATTTCACTGGGCCACTCTGTGGTCTCCTCATGCTGCTGCTACCTCCCAAATTTGTCATTGAGCCACTGTGTGGTCTCCTAATGAAGCTGCCACATCAAAATTCTGTGGTCTCCTCATAATGCTTTCACCTTCCCACTATGTCACTGGGCCACTCTGTGGTCTCCGCATGCTACTTCCACATCACCACTCTGTAATCTCATCATGATGATGCTACCTCAACACCATGTCATTGGGCTACTCTGTGGTCTCCTCATGTTGCTGCCAGCTCAACAGTATGTCTCTGAGCCACTCTGTGGAATCCTGATGTTGCTGCCAGCTCAACAGTATGTCACTGAGCCACTTTGTGGAGTCCTCATGCTGCTGACATATCTCCACTTTGTGATCTCTTCATGCTGCTTCCAGATCATAGCTCTAATGCTGCTGCCAGCTCATCATTCTCTGGCCTCCTCAGTGTGCTGCCACATCACCACTGTGTGGTTTCCTCATGGTGCTGTCACCTCAACATTCTGTCACTTGGCCACTCTGTAGTCTCCTCATGCTACTGCTAACTTCATCACTTTATGGTCTCCTCATGATGCTGCTACATCAAGAATATGTCACTGGGCCTTTCTTTGGTCTCTTCTTGCTGTTTCCACCTCAACACTGTGTCACTGGGCCACTCTGTAGTCTCTTTATTCTGCTGCAACATCACTACTCTTTGGTCTCCTCATGCTGCTTCCACTTCACCACATTGTGGTCTTCTCATGCTGCTGCCACATCACTACCCTGTGGTCTCCTCATGCTGCAGCCAAAGCAACACTATGTCACTGGGCCACGGTGTTGTCTACTCATTGCTCTGCCACTTCACCACTCTGTGGTCTCCTCGTGCTGCTTTGACCTTAATACTATGTCACTGGGCCACTCTTTGGTCTCTTCATGCTGCTTTGACCTCAACACTATGTCATTGGTCCACTCTGTGGTCTCCTCATGCTGCTTATACTTCACCACTCTGTGGTCTTCTCATGCTGCTGCCACATCACTAATCCATGGCCTCCCCATGCTGCTACGACCTCAATACTATGTAACTGGGCCACTATGTGGTCTCCTCATGCTGCTGCCTCCTAAATATTCTGTCATTGGGCTACTGTGTGGTCTCCTCATGCTACTGCCAACTTTATCACTCTGTGGTCTCCTCAGGATGCTCCTACATCAACAATATGTCATTGGGCGAATCTGTGGTCTCTACAGGCTGTTTCCACCTCAACACTATGTCACTGGGCCACTCTGTAGTCTCTTTTTTCTGCTGCAACATCACTTCTCTGGTCTCCTCATGCTGCAGCCAACTCAATACTATGTCAATGGGCCACTCTTTGGTCTCCTCATGCTGCTTCTACTTCACCACTCTGTGGTCTTCTCATGCTGCTGCCACATCACTATTCTGTGGTCTCCTCATGCTGCTGCCACATCAACACTATATCACTAGGCCACTGAGTTGTCTACTCATGCTTCTGCCACTTCACCACTCTGATATCCAAGTGCTGCTTTGCCCTCAATACACTGTCACTGGGCCACTTTGTGGTCTCTTCATGCTGCTTTGACCTCAACACTATATCTTTGGTCCACTCTGTGGTCTCCTCATGTTGCTGCTACTTCCCCACTCTGTGGTCTCCTCGTACTGCTGCCACATCACTAAACCATGTCCTCCCCATACTGCTGCGACCTCAATACTATGTAATTGGGCCACTCTATGGTCTCCTCATGCGGCTGCCACTTCACCACTTTGTAGTCTTCTCATGCTACTGCCACATCACATCTCTGTGGTCTCCTCATGCAGCTGCCACCTCAACACTTTGTCACTGGGCCACTCTTTGGTCTCATTATAGTGATGCCACATCACTACTCTGTGGTCTCCTAATGCTTCTACCACCTCACCACAAAGTCATTGGGCCACTCTGCGGTCTCCTCATGCTGCTACCACCTCAATGTTATGTCACTGGGTCACTCTGTGGTTTTCTCATTCTGCTGCCACATCACCAATCTGTGGTCTCCTTATGCTGCTGCTACCTCAACACTCTGTCACTGGGCCACTGTAAGATCTCCTCATTCTGCTGTCACTTCACCATTCTGTGTTCTCCTCGTGCTGCTGCCACCTCAACACTACGTCACTGGGCAACTCTGTGGTCTCCTCATGCTGTTGCTATCTGAACACTATGTCACTGGGCCACTCTGTGGTCTCCTCATACTGCTGCCACCTCCCCAATTTGTCATTGAGCCACTTGGTGTCTCCTCATGCTGCTGCCACATATACATTCTCTGGTCTTCTCATGCTGCTGCTACCTCAAGACTATGTCACTGGTCTACTCTGTGGTTTCCTCATGCTGCTGCTACTTCAACACTCTGGGCAACTCTGTGGTCTCTTCATGCTGCTTTGAACTCAACACTAGGTCACTGGTCCACTCTGTGGTCTCCTCATGCTGCTGCCACATTACTAATCCATGGTCTCTGCTATGACCTCAATACTTTGTAACTGGGCCATTCTGTGGTCTCCACATGCTGCTGCCACTTCAACACAATGTCAATGGGTGACTCTATGGTTCCTCATGCTGCTGCCACCTCACCACTATGTCACTGGGCCACTCTGTGGACTTCTCATGTTGCTGCCACATCTCCACTCTATGGTCTCCTCATGCTGCTGCCATCTCATCGCTCTGTGGTCTCCTCAGCTGCTGCCACATCACCACTCTGTGGTCTCCTTATGATTCTGCTACCTCAGCACTCATTGGGCCAGTCTGTGGTCTCCTTATGCTACTGCCACTTTACCACTCTATGGTCTCCTCATTTTGCTGCCACTTCAACAGGATGTCACTGGGCTGCTCTCTTGACTCCTCATGCTGCTGCCACTTAACAACTCTGTGATCTCCTCATGCAGCTGCCACCTCAACACTATGTCACTGGTCCATTCTGTGGTTTACTCATGCTGCTGCTACTTCAACACTTTGTTGTCTTCTCATGCTAGTACCAAATCACAACTCTGTGGTCTCATCGTGCTGCTTCCACATAACTAATCCATGGCCTCCCCATGCTGCTGCGACCTCAATACTATGTAACTGGGCCACTCTGTGGTCTCCTTATGCTGTTGCCACTTCACCATTATGTCAAAGGGCCACTCTTTGCTCTCCTCATGCTGCTGCCTTTTTTTTGACTCTGTGGTCTCCTCATTCTGCTGCCACATCATTTCTCTGTGGTCCCCATATGCAGCTGCCACCTGTCATGTACATTCCTATGACAGATAAAAGGAGGTCTGTCAGATTGGCAACACGTGGTATAATCTGACATGTTTTCCCTTTTTGTTGTTGGTATTTACCACACCCTTTTCCCTCAGGTGTTCCTGGTGTGGTAATTGTCCCTCCCCTATTTATTGCTTCTTCTCCCACTATTCCTTGCGGTTTATAGCTTCAGTGTTGTGGTAGTGAGCAGCAGTTTGGTTTCAGCAGAGATCCTGGAGCCTCCATTTCTTCATTAAAAGATAAGTTTCCTTTTCCCTCCTGTTGTTTTGTCATTAGGCCTTAGGGAGACTCCTGTTCGTCCTTCCTTTTGGAGGAACAGGTAGACTCATTCCTGTCATTAGTTTCCAGGGTCCTATAGGGTCAGTTCGGTGTTTAGGTTCCTGTGTATGAACTTGCCTACCTATGAGGCCTGTTCATACTGGTAGATAGACAGGATTTGAGCCAGGGTTTCCTGTAGGAGGTGTCCATCTTCCTTCCTTAGTTTCTAGGGCTAATCTCCTTTCCCTCCTACGCTTGGTTTGGTCCCCCACACCTGCGCGTGACACCACCTCAACACTATGTCACTGGGGCTCTATGTGGTCTCCTCATGCAGCTGCCACCTTAACACTATGTCACTACGCCACTCTGTGGTCTCCTCATAGTGATGACACATCACTACTCTGTGGTCTCCTAATGCTGCTGCCACTTAAACACTTTCTCACTGGGCCAATCTGTGGTCTCTTTATGCTGTTGACTCCTCAACGCTATATCTTTGGACCACTCTGTGGTTTCCTCTTGCTGCTGCTACTTTACCAATCTATGGTCTCCGCATGCTGCTTCCAACTCCCAACTATGTTACTGGGACTCTCTGTAGTCTCTTTATGCTGCTGCCACTGAAAGGTGATGAGCATTATGTCACTGTTTTACTCTGTGTTCTCCTCTTGCTACTTCTACCTCCACAATTTGTCATTGGGCCGCTCTGTGGTCTCCTCAGGCCGCTGCCACATCAAAATTCTGTGGTTTCCGCATGCTGCTATCACCGCTACACTAAATCTGGGTTACTCTGTGGTCCTCTCATGCTCCTGCCACATAAGCACTCTGTTGTCTTCTCATGCTGCTACAAACTGAACAGTATATCACTGGGCCACTCTGTGGACTTCTCATGCTGCTGCCACTTCTCCAATCTATGGTCTCCTCATGCTGCTGCCATCTCATTGCTCTGTGGTCTCCTTAGGCTGCTGCCACATCACCACTCTGTGGTCTCCTCATGATTCTGCTACCTCAGCACTCTGTCATCGGGCCAGTCTGTGGTCTCCTTATGCTAGCATTACTTCACCACTCTATGGTCTCCTTATTTTGCTGCCACCTCAACTGGAAGTCACTGGGCTGCTCTCTTGACTCCTTATGCTGCTGCCACTTAACCACTCTGTGATCTCCTCATGCTGCTGCCACCTCAAAACTATGTCACTTGACCACTCTTAGGTCTCCTCATGTTGCTGACACATCACCATTATGTTACTGGGCCACTATGTAGACTCCTCATGCTGCTGCCACATCTCCACTCTATGGTCTCCTCATGCTGCTGCCACCTCAACACTACGTCTCTGGGCAACTCTGTGGTCTCCTCATGCTGCTGCTAACTGAACACTATTTCACTGGGCCACTTTGTGGTGTCCTCATGTTGTTGTAATCTGACCATTATGTCACTGGTCCACTCTGTGATCTCCTCATGCTGCTGCTGCTACCTCCCAAATTTGTCATTGGGCCACTGTGTGGTCTCCTAATGATGCTGCCACATCAAAATTATGTGGTCTCCTCATGCTGCTGCTACGTCAAAACTATGTCACTGGGCCACTCTGTGGTCTCCGCATGCTGCTGCCACATCACCACTCTGTGGTCTCCTCATGATGATGCTACCTCAACACCATGTCATTGGGCCACTCTGTGGTCTCATGTTGCTACAAGCTCAACAGTATGTCACTGAGCCACTCTGTGGACTCCTCAGGCTGCTGACATATCTCCACTTTGTCATCTCCTCATGCTGCTTCCGGCTCATAGCTCTGTGATCTTCTCATGCTGCTGCCAGCTCATCGCTCTCCGGTCTCCTCAGTGTGCTGCCACATCACCACTGTGTGGTCTCCTCATGCTGCCACCTCAACATTCTGCCACTTGGCCACTCTGGGGTCTCCTCATGCTACTGCCATCTTCATCACTCTGTGATCTCCTCATGATGCTGCTACATCAACAATATGTCTCTGGGTCTGTCTTTGGTCTCCTCATGCTGTTTCCACCTCAACACTGTGTCACTGGGCCACTCTGTAGTCTCTTTATTTTGCTGCAACATCACTACTCTTTGGTCTCCTCATGCTGCTTCCACTTCACCACACTTAGGTCTTCTCATGCTGATGCCACATCAACACTATGTCACTGGGCCACTGTGTTGTGTACTCATGCTTCTGCCACTTCACCACTCTGGTACTGCTGCGACTTTAATACTATGTAACTGGGCCACTCTGTGGTCTCCTCATGCTGATTCCGCCTAAACATTTTGTCACAGGGCCACTCTGTGGTCTCCTCATGCTACTGCCAACTTTATCACTCTGTGGTCTCCTTATGATGCTGCTACATCAACAATATGTCACTGGGCGAATCTGTGGTCTTTTCATGCTGTTTCCACCTCAACACTATGTAGCTGGGCCACTCTGTAGCCTATTGTTTCTGCTGCAACATCACTACTCTGGTCTACTCATGCTGCAGCCACCTCAATACTATGTTAATAGGCCACTCTTTGGTCTCCTTATTCTGCTTCTACTTCACCATCTGTGGTCTTCTCATGCTGCTGCCAAATCACTACTCTGTGGTCTCCTCATGCTGCTGCCACATCAACACTATGTCACTGGGCCACTGTGTTGTCTACTCATGCTTCTGCCACTTCAGCAGTCTGGTCTCCTCATGCTTCTTTGCCCTCAATACAATGTCACTGGGCCACTCTGTGGTCTCTTCATGCTGCTTTGACCTCAACACTATGTTATTGGACCACTTTGTGGTATCCTCATGCTGCTGCTACTTCACCACTCTATGGTCTCCTCGTACTGATGCCACATCACTAATCCATGGACTCCCCATACTACTGCGACCCCAATACTATGTAACTGGGCCACTCTATGGTCTCCTCATGCTGCTGCACTTCACCACTTTGTGGTCTTCTCATGCTGCTGCCACATCACAACTCTGTGGTCTCCTCATGCTTCTTCCACCTCAACACTATGTGTCTGGTACACTGTATGGTTTCATCATGCTGCTGCTCTCTCAACACCATGTCATTGGGCCACTCTGTGGTCTCCTCATACTGCTGCCATTTCCCTAATTTGTCATTTGGCCACTCTGTGGTCTCCTCATGCCGCTGCCACATCAAAATTATGTGGTCTTATCAGGCTGATGCTACCTCAACACTATTTTAATGCGCCACTTTATGGGATCCTCATATTGCTGCCAGCTCACCAGTATGTCACTGGGCCACTCTGTGGATTCCTCATGCTGCTGAACTTCACCATTCTGTGGTCTCCTCATGATGTTGGTACCTCAACAATATGTCACTAGGCCACTGTATGTTCCCCTCATGTTGCTTCCACCTCAACACCATGTGACTGGACCACTCTGTAATCTACTTATGCTGCTGCCACATCACTACTCTGTGGTCTCCTCATGCTGCTGCCATCTCAACACTATGTCACTTGGCCACTATGTGGTCTTCTCATGCAGCAGCTACCTCAACACTATGTCACTGGGCCACTCTGTGGTCATGCTTCTGCCACTTTACTACTGCTCGTGCTTTTGCCACATCACAACTCTGTGATCTTCTCATGCTGCTGCCAACTCAACACTATGTCAGTGGGCCACTCTGTGGTTTCCTCATGCTGTTACCACCTCAACATTATGTCATTGAGCCACTCTGTGGTCTCCTCATGCTGTTACCACCTCACCACTTTGTGATCTCCTCATGCTGCTGCCACATCACTAATCTGTGGTTTCCTATTGCTGATGCCATCTCAACACTATGTCTCTGGGCTTTTCTGTGGTCTCCTCATGCTGCTGCCACTTCATCACACTGTGGTCTCCTTATGCTGCTTCCACATTATTGTGTCGACTCCTTATGCTTCTACGACCTTAACACTATGTCTTTGGGCCAGTCTGTGGTCTCCTCATGCTGCTGCCACCTCAACACTATGTCATTGGGCTACTCTGTGGTCTCTTCATGCTGCTGCCACCTCAACACTTTGTCACTGCACCACTCTCTGGACTCCTCATGCTGCTGCCACTTCACCACTCTGTGGTCTCCTCATGCTGCTACCAAAATTACTACACTGTGGTCTCCTCATACTGCTACCACCTTAACACTGTCACAGGGCCTCTCTGTGGTCTTCTCATGCTGCTGTCACTTCACAACTCTGTGGTCTCCTCATGCTGCAACCATATTATTACTCTGTGGTCTTCTCATACTGCTAACAACCTTAACACTATGTCAGTGGGCACTCTGTGGTCTTTTCATGCTTCTGCCACTTCACCACTCTGTGGTCTCCTCATGCTGCTACCATATTATTACTCTGTGGTCTTCTCATACTGCTACCACCTTAACACTATGTCACTGGGCCACTCTGTGGACTCCTCATGCTGCTGCCACCTAAACGCTATGTCACTGAGCCACTATGTGATCTCTTCATGCTGCTGCCACCTCAATACTTTGTCAATGCGCCACTCTCTGGACACCTCATGCCGCTGCCACTTCACCACTCTGTGGTCTCCTTATGCTGCCACATCACTACTGTGTGGATTCCTCATGTTGCTGCCACCTCAACACTTTGTCTATGGGACACTCGTTAGTCTCCTCATGCTGCTGCCGCTTCACCACACTATGGTCTCCTTATGCTGCTGCCACATCACTACTGTGTGGTCTCCTCATACTACTGCCACCTCAACACTTTGTCACTGTGTCTCTCTGTGGTCTTCTCATACTCCTGCCACCTCTACACTATGTCACTTGTCCGCTCTGAGGTCTCCTCATGGTGATGCCACATCAGTACTCTGTGGTCTACTCATGCTGCTGCCGCCTAAACGCTATGTCACTGGGCCACTCTGTGGTCTCTTCATGCTGCTGCCACCTCAAACCGTATGTCACGAGGCCATTCTGTGGTCTTTTCATGCTGCTGCCACTTAAAAACTATGTCACTGGACAACTATGTGGTCCCCTCATGCTGCTTCAACCTCAACACTATGTAACTGGGCCACTCAGTGGTCTCTTCATGCTGCTGCTACCTCAAGACTATGTCATTGGGCCACTCTGTGGTCTTCTCACGCTGCTTCCACCTCAACACTATGTCACTGCATCATTCTTTGGTCTCTTCATGCTGATGCTAACTCAAAACTATGTCACTAGGCCACTCTGTGGTCTCTTCCTGCTGCTGCCACTTAAATACTATGTTACTGGACCACTATGTGTTCTCCTCATGCTGCTGCCACCTTAACACTTTATCACAGGGCAACTCTGTGGTCTTCCCATGATGCTGCCACCTCAACACTACGTCACTGGGCCACTCTGTGGTCTCCTCATGCTGCTGCCACTTCACCAATTTGTGGTCTCCTCATTCTGCTGCAACATCACCAGTATTTCACTGGGCCAGTCTGTGGTCTCTCCATGCTTCTGCCAATCTGTGATCTTCTCATGCTGCTGCCACATAACTACTCCGTGTTCTCCTTATGCTGCTGTCACCTCAACACTATGTCATCATGTTACTCTGTGGTCTCCTCATGCTGCTTTGATCTCAACACTATGTCACTGGGCAACTCTGTAGTCTCTTCATGCTGCTTTGAACTGAACACTAGGTCACTGGTCCACTCTGTGGTCTCCTCATGCTGCTGCCACATTACTAATCCATGGTCTCTGCTATGACCTCAATACTTTGTAACTGGGCCACTCTGTGGTCTCCACATGCTGCTGCCACTTCAACACAATGTCAATGGGCCACTCTCTGGTCTCCTCATGCTGCTGCCACCTCACCATTATTTCACTGGGCCACTCTGTGATCTCCTCATGTTGCTGCCACATCTCCACTCTATGGTCTGCTGCTGCCATATAATCGCTCTGTCGTCTCCTCAGCTGCTGCCACATCACCACTCTGTGGTCTCCTTATGATTCTGCTACCTCAGCACTCTGTCATTGGGCCAGTCTGTGGTCTCCTTATGCTACCGCCACTTTACCACTCTATGGTATCCTCATTTTGCTTCTACAGGATTTCACTGGGCTGCTCTATTGACTCCTCATGCTGCTGCCATTTAACCACTATGATCTCCTCATGCAGCTGCCACCTCAACACTATGTCACTGGTCCATTATGTGGTCTCCTCATGCTGCTGCTACTTCAACACTCTGTAGTCTTCTCATGCTGCTGCCAAATCACAATTTTGTGGTCTCATCGTGCTGTTGCCACATTACTAATCCATGGCCTCCCCATGCTGCTGCGACCTTAATACTACGTAACTGGGCTACTCTGTGCTCTCCTCATGTTGCTGCCTTTTTTTGACTCTGTGGTCTTCTCATTCTGCTGCCACATCATTTCTCTGTGGTCTCCACATGCAGCTGCCACCTGTCACAGGCATTCCTATGAGAGATAAAAGGAGGTCTGTCAGATTGGCAACACGTGGTATAATCTGACATGTTTTGCCTTTTTGTTGTTGGTATTTACCACACCCTTTTCCCTCAGGTGTTCCTGGTGTGGTAATTGTCCCTCCCCTATTTATTGCTTCTTCTCCCACTATTCCTTGCGGTTTATAGCTTCAGTGTTGTGGTGGTGAGCAGCAGTTTGGTTTCAGCTGAGATCCTGGATCCTCCATTTCTTCATTGAAAGATAAGTTTCCTTTTCCCGCCTGTTGTTTTGTTATTAGGCCTTAGGGAGACTCCTGTTCGTCCTTCCTTTTGGAGGAACAGGTAGACTCATTACTGTCATTAGTTTCCAGGGTTCTATAGGGTCAGTTCGGTGTTTAGGTTCCTATGTATGAACTTGCCTGTTCATACTGGTAGATAGACAGGATTTGAGCCAGGGTTTCCTGTAGGAGGTTTCCATCTTCCTTTTTTAGATTCTAGGGCTAATCTCCTTTCCCTCCTACACTTGGTTTGGTCCCCCCCCCCCACACCTGCGTGTGACATTGCCTCAACACTATGTCACTGGGCCTCTATGTGGTCTCCTCATGCTGCTGCCACTTCACCACTCTGTGATCTCCTCATGCTACTGCCACCTTAACACTGTGTCACTACACCACTCTGTGGTCTCCTCATAGTGATGACACATCACTACTCTGTGGTCTCCTAATGCTGCTGCCACTTAAACACTTTGTCACTGGGCCACTCTGTGGTCTTTTTATGCTGTTGCCTCCTCAACACTATGTCTTTGGGCAACTCTGTGGTTTCCTCATGCTGCTGCCACTTTACCAATCTATGGTCTCCGCATGCTGCTTCCAACTCCCAACTATGTTACTGGGCCTCTCTGTAGTCTCTTTATGCTGCTGCCAAATCACTACTCTGTGGTCTCCTCATGCTGCTGCCACATCAACACTATATCACTGGGCCACTGTGTTGTCTACTCATGCTTCTGCCACTTCAGCAGTCTGGTCTCCTCATGCTTCTTTGCCCTCAATACAATGTCACTGGCCACTCTGTGGTCTCTTCATGCTGCTTTGACCTCAACACTATGTCATTGGTCCAATTTGTGGTCTCCTCATGCTGCTGCTACTTCACCACTTTGTGGTCTTCTCATGCTGCTGCCACATCACAACTCTGTGGTCTCTTCATGCTGCTTCCACCTCAACACTATGTCTCTGGGCCACTCTATGGTCTCATCATGCTGCTGCTATCTCAACACTATGTCACTGTGCCACTCTGATGTCTCCTCATACTGCTGCCATTTCCCCAGTTTGTCATTCGGCCACTGGTCTTATCAGGCTGATGCTACCTCAACACTATTTTAATATGCCACTTTATGGTCTCCTCATATTGCTGCCAGCTCACCAGTATGTCACTGGGCTACTCTGTGGATTCCTCATGCTGCTGAACTTCACCACTCTGTGGTCTCTTCATGATGTTGGTACCTCAACAATATGTCACTAGGCCACTGTATTGTTTCCTCATGCTGCTTCCACCTCAACACCATGTGACTGGACCACTCTAGTCTACTTATGCTGCTGCCACATCACTACTCTGTGGTCTCCTCATGCTGCTGCCATCTCAACACTATGTCACTGGGCCACTTTGTGGTCATGCTTCTGCCACTTTACTACTGCTTGTGCTTTTGCCACATCACAATTCCGTGATCTTCTCATGTTGCTGCCACCTCAGTACTATGTCAGTGGGCCACTCTGTGGTTTCCTCATGCTGCTGCCACCTCAACATTATGTCACTGAGCCATTCTGTGGTCTCCTAATGCTGTTGCCACCTCACCACTTTGTGATCTCCTCGTGCTGCTGCCACATCACTACTCTGTGGTCTCCTCATGCTGCTGCCACCTCAACACTGTCTCTGGGCTTCTCTGTCGTCTCCTCATGCTGCTGCCACTTCATCACACTGTGGTCTCCTTATGCTGCTTCCACATAATTACTGTGTTGTCTCCTTATGCTTCTACCACCTTAACACTATGTCTTTGGGCCAGTCTGTGGTCTCCTCATTCTGTTGCCACCTCAACACCATGTGACTGGACCACTCTGTAGTCTACTTATGCTGCTGCCACATCACTACTCTGTGGTCTCCTCAAGCTGCTGCCATCTCAACACTATGTCACTTGGCCACTATGTGGTCTTCTCATGCAGCAGCTACCTCAACACTATGTCACTGGGCCATTCTGTGGTCATGCTTCTGCCACTTTACTACTGGTCGTGCTGTTGCCACATCACAACTCTGTGATCTTCTCATGTTGCTGCCACCTCAACACTATGTCAGTGTTTCACTCTGTGGTTTCCTCATGCTGTTACCACCTAAACATTATGTCACTGAGCCATTCTGTGACAGCCATGCTGTTACCACCTCACCACTTTGTGATCTCCTCATGCTGCAGGCACATAACTACTCTGTAGTCTCCTCATGCTGCTACCACTTCATCACACTGTGGTCTTCTTATGCTGCTTCCACATCATTACTGTGTCATCTCCTTATGCTTCTACCACCTTAACTCTATGTCTTTGGGCCAGTCTGTGGTCTCCTCATGCTGCTGCCACCTCAACACAATGTCATTGGGCCACTCTGTGGTCTCTTCATGCTGCTGCCACCTCAACACTTTGTCATTGCACCACTCTCTAGACTCCTCATGCTGCTGCCACTTCACCATTCTGTGGTCTCCTCATGCTGCTACTAAATTACTACTCTGTGGTCTCCTCATACTGCTACCACCTTAAAACTATGTCACAGGGCCTCTCTGTGGTCTCCTCATGCTTCTGTCACTTCACCACTCTGTGGTCTCCTTATGATGCCACTTCACTACTGTGTGGTCTCCTCATGCTGCTGCTGTCACTTCACAACTCTGTGGTCTTCTCCTGCTGCTACCATATTATTACTCTGTGGTCTTCTCATACTGCTACCATATTATTACTCTGTGGTCTTCTCATACTGCTACCACCTTAACATTATGTCACTGGGCCACTCTGTGGTCTCCTCATGCTTCTGTCACTTCACCACTCTGTGGTCTCCTTATGATGCCACTTCACTACTGTGTGGTCTCCTCATGCTGCTGCCACCTCAACACTATGTCTCTGGGACACTCTTTTGTCTCCTCATGCTGATGCCACTTCACCACACTGTGGTCTTCTTATGCTGCTGCCACATCACTACTGTGTGGTCTCCTCATGCTTCTGCTCACTCAACACTATGTCATTGGGCCACTCTGTGGTCTCTTCATGCTGCTGCCACCTCAACACTTTGTCACTGCGCCACCCTCTGAACTCCTCATGCTGCTGCCACTTCACCACTCTGTGGTCTCCTCATGCTGCTACCACCTTAACAATATGTCACTGGGCCACTCTGTGGTCTTCTCATGCTGCTGTCACTTCACCACACTGTGGTCTCCTTATGCTGCCACATCACTACTGTGTGGACTCCTCATGCTGCTGCCTCCTCAACACTATGTCTATTGGACTCTCTTCAGTCTCCTCATGCTGCTGCCACTTCACCACACTGTGGTCTTCTTATGCTGCTGCCACATGACTACTGTGTGGTCTCCTCATGCTGCTGCCACCTGAACACTTTGTCACTGGGTCACTCTGTGGTCTCCTCATACTCCTGCCACCTCTACACTATGTCACTTGTCCACTCTGAGGTCTCTTTATGGTGATGCCACATCAGTACTCTGTGGTCTCCTCATGCTGCTGCCGCCTAAACACTATGTCACTGGGCCACTCTGTGGTCTCTTCATGCTGATGCCACCTCAACAGTATGTCACTGGGCCACTCTGTGGTTTCCTCATGCTGCTTCCACTTCAACAATATATGGTGTCCGCATGCTGCTGCCAACTCCCCACTATCTTACTGGACTTCTTTGTAGTCTCTTCATGCTGCTACCACATCACCTTTCAGTGGTCTCCTTATGCTGCTGCTACCTCAACACTATGTCACTCGGCCATTGTGTTGTCTTATCATGCTGCTGCCACATCACCACTCTGTTGTCTCCTCATGCTTCTGCTCACTCAACACTATGTCATTGGGCCACTTTGTGGTGTCTTCCTGCTGCTGCCACCTTATCATTATGTCACTGGGCCAATCTGTGATCTCTTCAAGTTGCTGTCACATCACCACTATGTCCGCATCTCTGATCTATGGTCCCATCATGCTGCTGCCAGCTTATCACTCTGTGGTTTCCCCTGGCTGCTGCCATATCACCACTCTGTGATCTCTTCATAATGCTGCCACCTCAGCACTCTGTCACTGGGCTACTGTTTGGTCTCCTCATGCTACTGCGATTTCAACACTGTATGGTCTCCTTATGCTGCTGCCACCTCAGCAGGATGTCACTGGGGCACTCTCTTGACTCCTCATGCTACTGCACTTTACCATTCTGCTGCCACATCACTACTCTGTGGTCTCATGCTGCTGCCAGCTCAATACTATGTCACTCAGAAACTCTGTGGTCTCCTCATACTGCTGCTACCTCAAAAACTATGTCACTAGGCCACTCTGTAGTCTCCTCCTGCTGCTGCCACCTCACCATTATGTCACTAGGCCACTCCGTGGTCTCCTCATGCTGATGCCACCTCCTTGATTTGTCATTGGGACACTCTGTAGTCTCCAAATGCTGCTGCCACATCAAAATTCTGTGGTCTCCTCATGCTGCTGCTAACCTCAACACTATGTCACTGGGCTACTCTGTGGTCTCTTCATAATGCTGTCACCTCCTCAGTATGTCACTGGGCCACTCTGTGGTCTCCTCATGCTGCTGCCACATAACCACTCTGTGGTCTCCTCATTCTGATGCTGCCTTAACACTATGTCACTTGGCCACTCTATGGTCTCCTCATGTTGCTGCCATCTCTGCATTATGTCACTAAGCTAGTCTGTGGATTCCTCATGCCTCTGCTGGCTCATAGCTCTGTGATCATCTCAGGCCGCTGCCAGCTCATCGCTCTCTGGTCTACTAAGGCTGCTGCCACATCACCAGTCTGTGGTCTCCTGATGCTGCTTCTACCTCAGCACTATGTCACTGGGCAACTCAGTGGTCTCTTCATGCTGCTGCTACCTAAAGACTATGTCAATGGGCCACTCTCTGGTCTCCTCATGCTTCTGCCACTTCACCACCCTGTGGTCTCCCCATGCTGTTACTAACCTCAACACTATGTCACTGGGCTACTCTGTGGACTCCTCATAATGCTGTCACCTCCCTAATATGTCACTTGGCCAATCTGTGATCTCCTCATGCTGCTGCCTATTAACCACTCTGTGTTCTCCTCATGCTGCAGCCACCTCAATACTCTGTTACTGGACCACTCTGTGGTCTCCTCATGCTACTGCCACTTCACCTCTCTGTGGTCTCCTCATGGTGCTGCTACCTCAACAATATGTCACTGGGCCACTCTGTGGTCCCCTCTTCCTGCTTCCACCTCAACACTATGTCACTGGGCCTCTCTGTAGTCTTTTTATGCTGCTGCCACATCACTACTCTGTTGTCTCCTCATGCTGCAGCCACCTCAACACTATGTCATTGGGCCACTCTGTGATCTCCTCATGCTGCTGGCACTTCACTACTCTGTGGTCTCCACATACTGCCACAACATCATCACTGTCACTGGGCCACTCTGTGGTCTCCTCATGCATCTGCAACTTTACCACTGCTCATGCTGCTGCTACATCACTACTTATGTTGCTGCCAACTCAACACTACAGTATGTCACTGGGCCACTCTGTGGTCTTTTCATGCTGCTGCCACCTCAACATTGTCACTGGGCCACTCTTTGGTCTCCTCATGATTTTGCCACTTTACCACTTTATGCTGCTGCCACAACACTACTCTGTGGTCTCCTCATGCTGCTGCCACCAAAACACTACATCACCAGGCCACTCTGTGGTCTCCTCATGCTTCTGCAATTTCCCCACATTGTGGTCTCCTTATGCTGCCTAGAGATGAGCGAATCATCCAAAATTCGCTTCGCCGAATGATCGTCAACTTTTTACAAAGATTCATACGTAATACAAAACTATTCAGTTGAAGCTGCGTACAAATCATACGTTATTATGGTAGTGTTCTGCGAACTAATAACGAGCATACAGTTGTTAAAGGTACGCTACTTATGTGAACACGTACGCATGAGCGTACAAATTGCGTGCAAGTCCTTAGCGTACTATTGTCTAGCGATTGCTAATACGCAGGCACGCACGACGCTAGGCGGCGGCGTGCACTCCTCAGAGGCAGAGCGAAGTTTGCAAAATGGCCTCCATTTTCAGCATTTATCTCTGGAGAGCTTAAATACATGATCTGGCTGATGGACCGGCAGAATTACAATGGCACACACCCACACCCAAACCAGCAGAAGAAGGAGAAAGTGCAGCAGGTGATCCGAGGCTTGCACCATCGTTTCGACACTGTGCGGACCCTGGGCCAGATCCAGCAGAAATGGTACGATTTGAAGTTTAAGTGCCCTGAGCGGCTTAATGAGATCCGCGCAAAGATACGGCAGGGTGAGTAACAACATATTTGAAAAGTAAAAACATGTTAAAAAATTAGTGAACTGTATTGTATATATACCAGTGCCAATAATGGAAACTGTATAGAAGGACAATGTGGGCGTGCGTAGTGTGCTGCAGCAATTTTCTTTCATGCTAGGCCACACCTCTAACTCCACCCAAACAAGTGAAGGTATTCTCAGATATGTGCCCCTTCCCAGTAATTTGCTTTAGGCTACTTTCACATATGTGGTGGTGATCCTGCAGGTTGTTCTGCAGTATTTGTCCTGCCAATTCCTGGCGTTCTTGCCGGATAGCGGCCAGATCAGCGCCACCCCCTATTATTGTTAATGGGGCTGGCTGTTCTCCCGTTTGTGTCAGGCAAATACGCTAGTGTGAAAGAAAGTACCCTTAGATATATGCCCCTTCATAGTTAGCGCTTCCTCCTCTTACACACAGACTCAAAGATGTGCTCATGCTGCAGCTAATGTGAGTAAGCGTGGTCAATATCAAAAGTATACCCACGTTATCGATATTAAGGAATTTATTGCAATAACGATATATATTGCGATAAATACCCATTTAGAAGGAAAAAAATGGATATGGCCCTCTTCAGGCTCTCACTCATAATATCTTCATAGTAGTATACAGTGTTAGTAGTAACAACAGTCATCATAACCGCGTCACCACGGTCACCGCTAGTGTCATGCCCGAACGGCCCCTTCAGCGTCTAGTACGTGTAAACATACGGTATTTAATTTATTTTTAATCCAGGCTACATGGGAGTGCAGCTGCAGTGAGCACTAGTGGTTAGGAATGGGATCCAGCCCCAAACAATTCACATGTATTAACATCAGAACTGTTAATTAGAGTTCAATGTAATGCCATTATTTAATGATTTTTGACAACTGCTGCACCACAGAGGAACCCCTCTCACCCTCCTTCACAACAGCGAGAGAGGACCCCACCTGCCCCTCCAACACCACCAGCCCAACTTCCAGAGGTAGAAGGTAGGTAAACTAAAAAGTGTAATGGGTGGACCTTCTGTCTTCAAAATATAAGCTAAATGTATGTTTTATCTTTTGTAGCTCCAATGGTCAGGGAGGAGTTTTCCCCAGGACCATGGAAAGACCACTCAGTATGGGTGTCCAGTAAGTACAAACCCCAAAATGACCATGTGTGGTCTTCTCAGTGAGCAGCTCAAAGAAAAAAAATGGCTCAATACAGATACATGTCACTGAATAACTCGTTCCAGTAGATATACCAAATATTTAATTACATGCAATTGCTAAAGTATTCTGATCCAAGTGCTGGTTTGAAAGTTTAGAATTTTTTTCGTGGGACAACCCCTTTAACTCGATCATACTACTTATATTACTGTTTCCACCTCTACAGATATCCCCACTGACTTTGAGGTGGAGGCAGCCTTACGCCGCTTTGACACCAGGCTCCATGCTGCCTCCCGGCTTATTTGCGGCCTGCAGCTGGAGCTCTGAGAACTGCAGGCCATGAAGGCCAGACGTCGGCAAAGGCCGGCGTAACCTTTTTTTTTTGTCCTTTTGTTTATTATTTTATTATTTGTTGAAAGTTATTATTATTTATTACTAAAATTGTTCTTCTAAAACCTGTGTTTTTTTTAAACCTTTAAACCCTTCCTGACATAGTGTGAAGAAGACAGGGGTGTCTGTTTAGGCCGGAGCCTCCAAAAATTGTGCATAGGCCGGAGCCCACATTAGTGTGAAGAAGACAGGAGTGTCTGTTTAGGCCGGAGCCTCCAAAAATTGTGCATAGGCCAGGGCCTGTATTAGTGTGAAGAAGACAGGGTTGTCTGTTTAGGCCAGAGCCTCCAAAAATTGTGCATAGGCAGGACCCCGCATTAGTGTGAAGAAGACAGGGTTGTCTGTTTAGGCCGGAGCCTCCAAGAATTGTGTATAGGCCATTTTCCCGGATTAATGTACACAGGGTGTCTGCAGGCCAAAGCATTAATAAATTACGCACACTCCAGTTCACGGATTACAGTAAGTGAAAAAGGCTTGGCTTGTTTGGACAACAAGCCTGTAAACATTCTACCTTGTAAAGATAGGCAGTGAAAATTATATATGGTCGTTTCATGGGTGCCACGGCCAGTAGTAGTAGGGGACGGGGTATATCAGCAGAGAGTGATTAGTAAATACAACAAACTGCGGTGGAATATAACAATCTCCGCTAATGTAACTTGTAACGGGACGTGGAGGTAACAACAGTGTAACTATTTTTTATTTATATATATACTGGCAGAAAGACCCGGTTTTGCCTGGGTATATTTCATCTATTTAATTTAATGTTTCTGTGTGTAGTTGCAGAGAGAAAGTCAATGCAACTGACAGAAGTTGATTTTTACCTTTATTTTTTCAATCCCCATTGGCTGCGGAGTGGGAGGGGGCATGACCTGACTGGGTCGGGGGCGTGGTTTACCGGGACCTTGGGGAAGGGTGCTTTTATGTCCTTCTTTTAAGGGTGGCCTGAATTATAGGTCAATGCCATGGTAATTTGAGGAAACACAGTGGGTAGCAGTGGAAAAAAACATTGCTTCTACAGATGAGCGAGCACTAAAATGCTTGGGTGCTCGTTATTCGAATCGAATTTTACCCGATGCTCGGGTGCTTGTTTCGAACAACGAACTCCATTGAAGTCAATGGGAGACTCGAGCATTTTTTTGCAGGGGACCGGGGCTCTGCATAGGGAAGGTTGCGTGAAAACCTGGAAACCTCAGAAAATGATGGAAACACCACGGAAATGGACAGGAAACAGCAGGGGCAGCATGCATGGATGCCTCTGAGGCTGCCTAATCGTACCATTATGCCAAATTCTGGGCAACAGCCTGGTGGTGACCCTCAAGACAATTGTATAACTGTGTGATTCGCTCACCCTCCTATTATGGTGCCTGGGTGCTCTATTCACGGATATACCCACTATATCCAACAGATATTTAGTTTTGAATGAGCACACCTATCATGGATCCATATGCAAATTATGTTGTAATTTATTCACACAAAAATATAAAAAATATATATAAAAACTTCTTACAAAAATTTAAAATATTCCTAGAATACTAAACTTGTATATATCCCAAAGTCATACGTTCGATGTCAATGCCGGCTTATATTGATCATAATGTGTTTCAAATATATGTGTCTGGGATATACACACTCTACATTGTTTGGTTATAGCAAATTGAGGAGCAATCTTCTATGTGTCTCTATTTGAAAAGACACAATTTTGTATATCTTGTTGATGTGAATAAAATTTCGTATATCTTGTTAGTATGGATTATGTCCCATGCATGCAATATCTCTCCTTAATATCGTCGTATGATTTTCAAGTCAATTTTAGTTGTACTCACTGTCTGAAGACTACTCAGTAGGACTTCTAGTACTCCGTAGCCGTTCAATATCTCTTTGCCGCCCGGTACTGTCTCTTCCCAGGGCTGTTGGGCTTTCGGCATCGGCGTCCCACGTGGTGAGATTTTATCCCGCGAGACTTCGTCCGTGTCCAGCGGGCTATTCAATATTAAGGAGATTAGGAAAATAGATCCAATATGTTAGCTACTCTTGTCCAGCATGTTGTTACAGGGTTTTTGGTGGATATTCAGAGGATATAGATTAGCTTGCCATACGCGTTTCTGGGTTATTCCAACCCCTTCCTCAGTGGCCATCTCCTGTATATCCACATCATCCACCATTTATACCCCTCCTCTCTACCACCAAAACCCATTCTGGATTGTTTTTATTTCAGGAATCCTCATTGAATATTCAATCTCTTTCATTTTGCTCATTCTTTAATTTAATTCTTTATGACATTCATGTACATAGTCTTTATGACATTCTAATCGATATATTTCATTTTATATTTTCTTTTTTCATTTTTTTTTGTATTGCGGTTTTGCTGCGTTTTACTTGCGTTTTTTTCAAAATTGCATTTAATGTATATTACTCTCCATTTTCATCCATAGAATTGCTCCAATGTCTCCTTTTTTTCATATCTAACTTCCATGAAATAATATACCATAAAACATATAAAAAAATTTATATAAAAAATATATAAAAATATAGAATACTTCTATATCTTTTCTTTTCTTTTCATTATCCGATGACTTTTGTAATATGTTTCCACAACAAATGTATTCTTATCTTTTTTACACATATAGAATTTGTATATATAGAAATTGTACATATAGGATTATACTTATAGGATTGTACATATAAGGTTTGTACATATAGAATTTGTACATATAGGATTTGGGTGGGGTTCCCACTCCAAGGAGAACCGGGGTACCACCATACTATATACCCCAGTATCTCGTCGGACTGGGACCCCCACCCATTTCTACCTTCATCTATAGGAAACCAAATAGCTCAAATTCTGCATTTAGTCCTTTTGGTATTAGGGATGCAAATTCATAAATTCTTCTAGATTCCTGTCTCGACATCCTCATTATATGATTTCCCCCACGCCAATGGGGTTCTATCTTTTCTATGGCTGAAAATCTTAATTGGCTTATGTCTTTATTATGACACTCTGTAAAATGTTTTGACAGTGAATGATTCATATACCCTTTCTTGATGTTTGCCATATGTTCAGCCATCCTCTTTTTTAGCATCCTTTTAGTCCGTCCAATATACTGCTTCCCAAATGTGCACTCAATCACGTATATTACATTCATCGTGCTACAAGTGATGGCTAGATTGGCTGCTACTTGGATGGCTAGATTGGCTGCCTTTGTATATGTGATTTTTGGTGTTGCAGGTAAATATAGAGCCAGTATTTTGTCTTGTTGTAAAAAATGCCAATGTTTATTAATAGAGATGAGCGAGTAGTGTTCGATCGAGCCGGTATTCGATCGAATACTACGCTATTCGGCATACTCGATTTCAATCGAGTATAACGGCGATGGCGCACTTAGAATTCGTTTCCCCTCCCACCTTCCCTGGCGCTCTTTTTCCACCAATCACCATGCAGGGGGGGTATGACAGGCACGCTGAGCACGCTGGCAGCACGAAAACGGCGTCTACATGCATTGGCTGGAAAAACCATGTGACCTCGAATATTAAAAACTCAGCTCTTCCTGCTCGTACGCATATGCTGCGTGAACTTAGTCAGGGACAGAGGCTGGAGAAGGGAGAGACAGGTTTTAGCTGTTGGACAGGCAGGAGCGTGATTAAAAGCCCTTATCAGGGCTACTACAGTGGACTTCAGTGATAGCTTACTACAATATAGACTTTACAGAGAACGGCTGCTGTATTCAGGGATAGCTGCTGGAGTAGGGACAGAGACAGGCATTAGTGGTGTATTAGGTGCTCTGCTACATACCAAACTATATTTGGCACTACTGCTGTGTACCTTGAAAAATACAATATATAGGTTTTATAACTGGCAACTGTACTGTGCGTTCTCTTGCAAAGTAATTTCTCATAACTGGTGTTCATACACACTGTCTGATCACTTAGTACACGGCTGTGTACCTTGAAAATA
>ONZH01010879.1:0-38346 GCA_900303285.1 Rhinella marina | reverse complement strand
TGACCTCTTTCCGATGCCCAAGTTTCCAACTGTCGCAGTATGTGGGTAATGATGATGACATTGTTGACTTAGTGGAAGAAGTGTGTAAAGAGGTGTCGGACGATGAGGAGACACGGTTGTCAGACAGTGGTGAAGTTGTTGTCAGGGCAGGATGTCCGAGGGGGGAGCATATTGAGGAATTGGAGGATGACGAGGTGACTGAACCAAGCTGGGTTGATAAGCCGAGTGAAGACAGTGCTTCTGAGGCGGAGGCGAGTGCTGCACCAGAACAGGTTGTAAGAGGCAGTGGTGTGGCCAGAGGGAGAAGCAGGGCCAGAGCTGCTGCATCAGCAGCAACTGTTTCACGTAGTGAAGCTCCCGTGGCGAGGCCTAGATGTTCGCAAGTCTGGAGGTTCTTTAAAGAAAGTGAGGATGACCGACGGACTGTGGTGTGCAACCTGTGCCACACCAGGATCAGCAGGGGTGCCACCACTACTAGCCTAACCACCACCAGCATGCGCAGGCATATGAGTGCTAAACACCCCACTCAATGGAACCAAGGCCGTTCACCTCCTGCGGGTCACACCACTGCTCCTTCCCCTGTGTCACTCGCTGCCTCTGCTAGCCAACCTCCTGCCCAGGACCCCGGCACGAGCGCCTCCCGCCGGAAAACCACACCTTCGCCTCCACGATCCTTCACAGCGTCCACCAATGTGTCCCTGTGCAGCGTTCAGCTGTCTTTACAGCAGACGCTGGAGCACAAGAAGAAATACAGTTCCACCCACCCACCCACATGCCCAAGCCCTCAACGTCCACATCTCCAAATAGCTGAGCCTGGAGATGCTGTCCTATAGGCTGGTAGAGACCGAGGCCTTTCGCAACCTCATGGCGGTGGCTGCCCCTCGGTATTCGGTCCCCAGCCGCCATTATTTTTCCCGATGTGCCGTCCCAGCCCTACACCAGCACGTGTCACAGAACATCATCCGTGCCCTGACCAACGCTGTTTCTGAGAAGGTCCACCTAACCACGGACACGTGGACAAGTGCTGCCAGGCAGGGACACTATATATCACTGACGGCACATTGGGTTAACTTGGTGGAGGCTGGGACCGAGAATGACCCTGGGGCCGCTCATGTACTGCCCACACCGAGGATTGCGGGGCCTACCTCGGTCACGGTCTCTCAGACGTACTATGCCTCCTCCTCCGACCCCTCCTCCTCCTCCACCTCCTCCTCTGAATTACCATCCGTGGGCACGGCGCCTTCAGTCGGTAGTTCTAGGCGCAGCAGCAGTGCCGTGGGTAAGCGCCAGCAGGTGGTGCTCAAACTGCTAAGCTTAGGTGACAAAAGGCACACCGCCCAAGAGCTGTTACAGGGCATCACGGCGCAGACCGATCTGTGGCTGGCACCGTGAACCTCAAGCCAGGCATGGTTGTGTGTGACAACGGGCGTAACCTGGTGGCGGCTCTGCAACTCGGCAGACTGACACATGTGCCATGCCTGGCCCACGTGTTCAATCTCATAGTTCAGCGGTTCCTCAAGACATACCCCAATCTGTCTGATTTGCTCACCAAGGTGCACAGCATCTGTGCTCATTTCCGCAAGTCGACCACAGATGCGACCACTCTCAGGGCAGCGCAGCGCCGCCTACAACTGCCCGCTCACCTACTGTTGTGCGACATGCCCACGAAATGGAATTCAACATTAAACATGTTATCCAGAGTTTACCAGCAGCGCAGAGCGCTTGTAGACTGCCAGATGTCAACTTCCACCTGAACTGGTAGTCAGGTCACTCCTCAAGTCTACAATGAGGAGTGGACGTGGATGTCTGATATCTGCCAGGTGTTGAGCAACTTTGAGGAGTCAACACAGATGGTCAGCGGCGTTGCTGCCATTATCAGCCTCACCATCCCGCTGCTTTGCCTGTTGAAAAACTCACTGCTCAGCATGAAGTCGGAAGCTTTGCAATTGTCACAAGAGACGGTGGAGGAAGATATGTCGCTTGATAGCCAGAGCACCCTCTGGTCTGTTTCTCAGCGCGTATCGGAGGAAGGGGATGAGGATGAGGAGGAAGAGGAGGAGAAAGTCGGCGAGACAGAAGAGGGTACCAATGCTCAGTCCTTCTTAACTCTTGAGCGTGTATGGGCTGAAGAGGAGGAGGAGGAGGAGGAGGAAATGGAGAGTCAGGCCAGTGAGGAGAGGGAATTCTTGCGTTTTGGGACTCCGGCGCACATGGCAGACTTCATGTTAGGCTGCCTATCCCGTGACCCTCGCATTAGAATAATTTTTTCAAACACCGATTACTGGGTGTTCACTCTACTGGACCCACGGTACAAGCAGAACCTTTCCACTCTCATCCCTGTAGAGGAAAGGAGTATGAGAGTGAATCAATATCAACAGGCCCTGGTGCACAAGCTGAAACAATCCTTCCCATCTGACGCCGCTAGCGGCAGAGGGCGTGTTTCTGTGGGCCAACTAGCGTGGGAGAGGAGGCGAGCAGGCAGCTTGTCCAGCACTGGCAGGGGAACGCTCTCCAAGGCCTTTGCCAGTTTTATGTCACCCCAGCAAGACACTGTCACTTGTCCCCAGTCTAGGCAGAGTACAGGTGAGCTTTACAGAAAGATGGTGAGGGAGTACCTAGCTGACCATACCAACGTCCGGACTGATCACTCTGCTCCATACAACTACTGGGTTTCAAAGCTGGAAACTTGGCCTGAACTGGCGCTGTACACCTTGGAGGTGCTGGCCTGCCCTGCCGCTAGCGTGTTGTCAGAGCGGGTATTCAGTGCAGCTGGTGGCGTCATCACTGATAAACGTACACGCCTGTCAACTGACAGCGCTGACAGGCTGACGCTTATTAAAATGAACAAAGCCTGGATTTCACCAGAATTCAAATCTCCACCAGGGGAAAGCAGCTAAAGATTAACATTACTTATGTATCCGATTCCTCTTATCTACTCATCCTACTCCTCCTCCTCCTTATCGTCTTTGCCTAACGCTGACCTAAAAAACGCAATTTTTTAGAGGGCCAACTTGCACTCTTTTACCACAATTTTTCCAGAGGGCCCCCTACTGGCCCTCTCTACAGACAATTTTTCCAGAGGGCCACCTACAGGCCCTCTCTCTAAACAATTCTTCCGGAGGGCCACCTACAGGCCCTCTCTCTAAACAATTTTTCCGGAGGGCCCCCTACAGGCCCTCTCTCCAAACAATTTTTCCGGAGGTCCACCTACAGGCCCTCTCTCTAAACAATTTTTCCGGAGGGCCACCTACAGGCCCTCTCTCCAAACAATTTTTCCGGAGGTCCACCTACAGGCCCTCTCTCTAAACAATTTTTCCGGAGGGCCACCTACAGGCCCTCTCTCCAAACAATTTTTCCGCAATGTCAACTACAGACACTGTAAAACAATGTTTCAGGAGCGTCAAACAGACAGTCCAAAACAATTTTTCAGGAGGCGCAAGTATCGACATTTAAAAAAAAATTTTTTTGCTGAGGGTCGACTTTATGTACTCCGAAAAGAAAAAAAATTTTTGGAGGCTCAACAAAAGCCATTGCACTGCATTCTCAGTCGGACAAAGTCTTGGTGATGTTACCGCCATGCTGTGTCAGGCTAAATTTTTGGGTGCTTCACCAGCTACCTCATCTAACTTGGTCACTTGTTGGTGTCACCGCCATGCTGTGTCAGGCTTATGCCTGCATCGTGTGGCTGGGGATAGGAGAGCAGTGCCAGCATGCGCATGGGTGATGGACCTTCGTTGCACCTAGTTGGGTGCTTCCCTAACATGTGATGGGAATGTGCCTCGCCTTTTTTGGTCTGGGTGAGCACAATTTCCATGAGGGTAACCACCAGGCTGTTGCAGGAGAATTTGGGGTAATGGTGGGATTAGGCAGCCTCAGAGGCATCCATGCATGCTGTCCCTGCTGTTTCCTGTCCATTTCCGTGGTGTTTCCATCATTTTCTGAGGTTTCCAGGTTGTCACTCAGTCTTCCCTAGGCAGAGCCTTGGTCCCCTGCAAAAATGCTCGAGTCTCCCATTGACTTCAATGGGGTTCGTTACTCGAAACGAGCACCCGAGCATCGGGAAAAGTTCGTCTCGAATAACGAGCACCCGAGCATTTTAGTGCTCGCTCATCTCTACTTAAAATGTAATTGTCTTTCCGGGTACTTGTTCAGTATAAGCAGTAAAGTGGATGTACATTAGGTATACCACTATTTGTGGTCATTGTATGACTTTTATCTGGCATTTTTGAGCAGCTTTTTTTTTTTACTTCTGCAATCTGTAATTCTTAGTTTTTTTCGGAGCTAGTGAGTAGAGACAAGTTGGGGTCATGTCTGCCCAGAGACAGAACATGGATAAACAGGGAATCCTACTCTCTATCTCTCTGTAGCACAATCTCAGAAGCTGCTGCAGTAAGTGGAGGATATTACGCAGCAGAAATACACAGTTTAGATGTGAATTTAAAAGTTAAAGAGGTTATCCCATGACTAATGAAAAAATGAAAATCAGCTTTTGCAAGTCCCTGACCGGCAGTACTGTAGATCTGCAATGGTAAGTCTATGACTATGATGACATGATATACAGTATTAGTGAACCATACACTATCTCAGAGCAGAACCGTGTGTATATTATGTAAACTGTATTTCTTCCATCACAGCCCTCAGAAGTTGTCATCTTTATGAGAATGGCATTTGCACTCCACCTTTCTGTCTGATGCTATCAGAAAATTTGTTATTGTCAAATAATACTTCATCCAAATTCACTATATATGTGATTCCAGCTCACATTTTTATTTATCTAAGCTACATCCAGATACAGTTAAGGCAATCAATGGCAAAAGAAATAATATTAAAATTGCCACTTAAGGCTACTTTCAAAGTACTAGACTTTTTGGTCCTTTCAGATGTTCCTCAAAAGTTACCCGCATGAGAAGCTCCATTAGGGACCTCTGTCACAGATTAAAAAAAAAAAGACAAAATAGATCAGCATGCTATGCTATCTTCTCTGGAGTGAAACACATTAACATAGCTGACCACCAGTGCCATACATAGAGAAATAAGGGCCCCATAGCAAGGATCAAACCAGGCCCCAAACAGGACAGAAGGGTTTCCACCTTGGGGCATTTTTTCAATGACCGTTGGGCCATTTTTCACTGCCTCATTTGCTACAATTTGTTCCTTTAGAGGGTAGAGTCCTGACCAAGTTTTCACTCCAAGTGGAAGAAGGGATGATCCCAACTGGGCCCCCTCTTGCCCTGGGCCCCATAGCAGTCGCAGGGTCTGCTGCTATGGTAGTTATGATAAATCACAGAAAAAGATTATTAGTGCACAAAAATAGATGCAAACAATATATACTGTATAAACTAAGACCTCATTCTGATATGATAAATTCTGAGACTCTTAGCCAATATATTTTGATCAAAACACATCTGTGCCCACCTACCCAGCGTCACGGTGGTCTCAGGTCAGGCAGGTCCTACGCTAAACCTAACTATGCCATTGGGCATCTATATATAGGAGCGTGGACACTGCACATATAGGTGTGTTGCTCCTAGTGACCTCTATGTGCATACAGCAACCAATGAGAGGAGGAGCAAACACACCTATATGTACCACGCAATCAAGGCGCTCAATTTGATAGGAAGAGCAAAAGTGCACAAGAATGCTATCTTTTTGTTTTTGTGAGTTTTATGGTAGTTACGACCCTGCTGATCACACTCCCCTTCCCACTCATATTTCAAAACTAGAGACAGGTGTGTAAAAATGCAAATAGGCACAACATTTTCTGGAGTGAAGGCATGATTAATCAGGGCCTATGTGTCTGGAGGAGATAGAACCCCATTATTAAATTCATATATTTACTACTTATTGCCTTGTGAGGCAACACCTCAAATAAATACAAATTCGAGCGGAAATTTGAATCGCATATCTAGTTCTGTGCCATTAGTTTAGATAAAGATTTACCTAGTTATGAATTGAAAAAAAAAAACCCTAGCCCTCATATTATAGAAAAAGGCTACATTCACATGACTGCTGCTTTTAGAACCAATTGAAGTCAATGGAGCTATTCACAAGACCATTAGGACATGTCCTATTTTTTTTCTATTTTCACAGCCAGAGGGACCCCATTGAAATCAATCGGACCATTTTTAATTGCCAGTTAGACAGAAGTACACAATTTAATGGCCGTTAAAAATAAGTATACCAAAAACCATTCAGGGGTTAAAAAAAAACTAAAAACTTCTCTGCATCTATCAGCATTGCCCAGCTTACAGTGTCAATTATGGTTCATGGACGCCTTAAGCCCCGTCCTTTTCCTTGAATGTCCAGTTTCTGCAGTGATATCATGCTTGGGAGGAGGACCCTTGGAGAAATGGGCTCTAACAATACAAAAACCTGTAATAAACTTACCTGCCCGGGCTCCAGCGGCGTGATTCTCAGCTCCAGCACCCGCCGAGCGAGATGTGGTGTCATCCCTAGTTACAGAGTGTAATGCTCTGATTTCTCCCTGCAGCACGCATGCGGTGGAGAAGACAAGCACTGGGCGGAATGACAGCCCATCTGCTCAATTACCTTTCTATTTCCTGGTCTGACCTACAGTATGGGAGAGTCAGGTCACCGGATGAATTAAACCCCCTAGTGCATTTCAACATTGATAGTGATAGTCTTTGTTGGGCTTACTAGCTAGGTTCCTTGTTCCCTGTTCCTGCATTTGCTGCTTGATTACTCTGTGTTTCTGACCTCGGCTTGTCTTCTGACCTCTCTCTGCCTCATGTTTTGGTACTGATTAGCCTGTCTAGATCTGACCCATTTCATACAACTGTGCTTTTGTGTTTTCTGTTTGTGTCTTGTTTTTCCTGCACTTATACTAGTGTAGGGACTGTCGTCCAAATGGCGGTTCTGTCATTTGGGGCTTACACTGCAAGTAGGTAGGGGAATTGGGCTGAGTTCTAGTTCAGGGAATCATTGTCCTCATCAGTCCCTATCTACAGTCGTTACAATTGCTTCATGAATATGCATGTCATCTGTGCACAGCCTCCTTCTTTGTGTGCATTATCTTAGCAAAACTGCTAGTTTCTGCACCTTCAAAGAAATAACCACATAGAAAAAATGGAGCCAATAGGTACTATAAAAATATAAAGTTTTTATTTAATCACATTATATTAAAAAATAAAAAAAATAAAATAAAAAAAATTATATATATATATATATATATATATATATATAAAAAGATGTACATAGGGAAAGAGTTTGCAAAAAACAGAGCGCCATCCCCAGACAATATCACAATACTGGGTATTAACAATTAATAAAACCAGAGTGCATCAAAACACCCATAATAGAGACAGGTCAAAAATATTAGTAACAAAATGTCAAATATGACATCACCAAATGTAGGCCTATGAAGATATAAAACCTTAGTAACTCACCAGAACAGAATGTGATGAAGAACCAGAGATGGCGCTACCCCGACGCACGTTTCGGCGTTATGGGTGTTTTGATGCACTCTGGTTTTATTAATTGTTAATACTAGGGATGAGCGAACTTTTGAAAAGTTCGGTTCGGAGAATTTTCGTGAAGTTCGGATTCGTACGAACCGAACCTAAAACGAACCTTGCTATAACGGCTGAATAATTGCTGCAACAATAATGGGAGTCTGGTAGGGTATAGTTTCGTTTACTTGCAGTTGCTATTACAATGAAAAAAGTGGAAAAAATCAAAGTGACTTCAACAACGGTGACGCAAAATATACGCATATTTGAGAATTTACACTAATGCGTACGCTAATGCGAACATTCCCGCACAAATAACGAACATACAGTGTAGCGTTGTCAAAGGTGCGCTACTTAACTGAATATGTACGCATTAGCGTACGCATACACTGCGTCTGCGAACATTCCTACTCAAGTAACGAACATACAGTGTAGCGTTGTTAAAAGTACGCTACTTAACGGAATACGTACGCATTAGCGTACAAATCTTTAGCGTACTATTCATACGTACGTACATACGCATGCACGACGTAGAGGCATAGCGATGGCAAGACTAGCAGCTGCGTTTAGCTCTGATGAGCTGAAATGCATGGTCCATGATATGGACAGGGAGAAATATGATGGCCCACACCGCCATCAACATGTCCACAAAAAGGAGGTCATAGAGGTGGTGATCCGAGGCCTGCTACATCGGTGTAGGACTGTGCGGACCCCGGGCCAGATACAACGCCGATGGTCGGATCTCAAAATAAAGACCCCAGAGTGGCTAAAGGAGATACGGGAGGAGATAAGAAGGGGTAAGTAACAAAATATTTGAAAAGTAAAATCATGTTAATAAATTAGTGTACTGTATTGTATATATACGAGTCAGGGTTGCCAACCGTCCACAAATTTCTGGACAGGCCGTAAAAATAGGCAACTTTTTTCCTCTGTCCGTGAAAAAAATAGAGTGTCCGTGATTTTTTAGAGGCTGGTGATACTAGATTATTTTGGTGGTAATTATCATCATTTTATAGCTCACAGTAAATGGTGGTAATGAGTTCTGATCAGTATATTGAGCTATAGACCTTTATTACTTTATATTTATCCTTCATTATGGTTTTCAATTTTTTCCTTAAAAAATGTTGGCCGTCCGTGATTTTGGGATAAGTTGTCCAGAAAAAAAAAATTGTGGTTGGCAACCCAGATACCAGTGCCAATAATGAAAACCGTATAGAAGGACAACGTGGGCGTGCGTGGTGCGCTGCAGAAATTTTATTTCATGCTAGGACACGCCTCTAACTCCACTCAAACAAGTGAAGGTATTCTCAGATACGTACCCCTTCCCAGTAATTTCCCTTAGGCTACTTTCACATATGTGGTGGTGATCCGGCAGGCTGATCCGCGGTATTTGTCCTGCAAATTCCCGACGTTCTTGCTGGATAGCGGCCGGTTCTGCGCCGTCACCCATTATTGTTGATGGGGCTGGCCGTTCTCCCTTTTGTGTCAGGCAAATGCAGGATCCGGAGAGATTCGTTGGGCTGTTCCCGTCCAGCCTAATCCGGAACGGTTGGGACGGGAGCTATGGTATACTAGTGCATTGTATGTGCAGTATTTATATTTGTTATGTTTGTACCTGCAGAATGGGACACACAGACATCTTTTATTCATTCATTCATTCATTCAACCCTCCCAAGAAATGCCCCCTCCATCAAATATGCATCCCAGATATTCTATGATCCCTTAACTTGAAATGCCCACTCCACATCATATCGCCCTCCTCTCACATAATATCTTCATAGTAGTATACAGTGTTAGTATTAAAAACGGTCATCATAACAATTGTGTACGGATTTATGTTGCAGAGCGACGTCAGCGACGTCAACGACGTCAAGGCCAGTTGGCCCCGGTAGGACCTGCAGCTTCATGTAAGTGTAAACATATTTAATTATTTTTTAATCCAGGCTATGTGGGAGTGCAGCTGCAGTGATATAAGAGCACTAGTGGTTAGGAATGGGATCCAGCCCCAAACTATTCATCAGCAATTACAACTATTCATTTGAGTTGAATGAAATGCCATTATTTAATGTTTTTTTACAGCTGCTGCACCATAGGGGCCCTCTACCCCGCCTCAACCCCAGCCACAGAGGAGCCCACCTGCCCCTCCAACAGCCCCCAAGGTAGAAGGTAGGTAGACTGCCGAGACTGACCTCTCTAAACCCCCCCGCCAAACCACCCTTGTAGCCGGCCAATAAAACACACAACACCTTAAGTTGGGTAAGGGTCGGTCACAGCTTTATTTTCTTATCTTATTCCAAAACTTCAACTTGTTGACCATAAACACCATAACCCTGAGTATTGAAGCGCTAAGTCTGCCTTCTTCTCCATCTGAAATCGTCAACCGACCTCTGCTGTGACTTGCAATGTAAAACACTGAAACAAACCAGAAATGAATCAGAAAAAGTAAAGAAAACTATGAAATAATGGGGAAGGGAGGGTGGGAAGCTTTCAGTGAAGATGCTGGAGAAAGAGGCCGTCCCCCTATCAGGGCCATCCTTTTAACCCCTTAGCCGCTACCACCACCTCAGCCAACCAGGACGCAGGGGTGTTGGTTAAAAGAAACACCCTCTCGCTGGTAATTAGAAACAGTGTCCACAAGAGAAACACCCCCACGGGCAGAACCATTTTTTCCCCTTGCTGCAGGCTGAGTTTATTAACCCTTTAATGCACCACCGCTCGTCAGTCATAGACGCCTTCACTTAGGCACCTCGACGTCCGCTAAAATCAAAAGTGTAATTGGTGGAACTTCTGTCTTCAAAATAGAATCTAACTTTATGCTTTATCTTTTGTAGCTCCAACCGTCAGGGAGGCTGAGTTTTCCCCAGGACCCTGGGAGGACCACACCGTATGGGTGTTTAGTAAGTACAAAGCCATAATTCACATAAGTGAAATATTCTCAAGCACTAGGATCATGTCACCCAACATGTTATGATAACTAGACTGTGTACACATTATGTTCTCCAAGTGGTTAGTGAAGCAGACATATCACAATAATTTTAAAATCAAGGTAGTGAAAAGAAGTAAAAATTGAGTTACACCAAAATATGTAAGAAAAAGGTGACATACATCACATAATATAGTACATTGGCAATCTCTTTTTAACAAAGCGAGAAACAGCCCTGACCTACATAGATCCAGAGATCTGCCCCAATTACTCTGCTACATCAAGCTGGTTACTCAAGGGTAGTGTGACTAGTTGTCTATTCTGCTGCATGTCAAGACTCCTGTCCATCTCTCCTATCACAGCTCAGGACAGGAGGCAGTTGAAGATTTAAACTGAGCATGTGCGGCCTTCTCAGTGAGCAGTTCTAAGAAATAAGAAAGAAAAATGGCTCAATAAAGATACATTTCACTGAATAACAGAGTCAGTTCTAGTAGATATACAAATATTTTTATGACATGTGCAGTGACCTTATTGCAGGCTATATTACTCTGTCTTTAGGGTACAGCAGAGCTGAAGGTGCTCCACTGTCCTGCACATGTCCTCCCTGATCAGGGTACAGGGGACAACTCCCTGACTAAAACTGTCATTTCCTCCTCACTGGCAGGAAGTTGGAAGAACTTAACTTCTCTCCAGCAGAGGGGGTCAGAATGGACTAAGGACCGTACCATTCTGGTAAAACTACATCTGAATCTGCCATAGTATTTACTGACACCTGCTGGTACACCAGGTACATTACATGGGAAACAGTTGCATAACATTGAATATAATACATTTTAATGCTGGTGATGACATCAATGCACAGAATTACATTTCTAGAGTAGCCACAGATGGAAGCTGGTTACGCAGAGTTGTAAACACTACTCTGGGGTGTTACATTACATTCCCCCTTACTTAAAGTCAAGCCGTCCTCGGCTTGTGCTTAGGATTAGCATATAGGGAATCTCATAGGGAAGCTTACAGGGAATCCAATAAGTACCATGTGCTGCACGAAATAGATACATATAATTACATTACATACATATATAGACAATTGAGCTACTATGCTGGTACGTTCCTGCCTTGTGAGTAGGGTGTCCGATCTCTGTTATCCCCTCTCAGCAGACGAACAACCTATGTAAACTGCACTAAGCAACCATTTCTGACTGACTCTGAATATTTCGGCCATAAAATACCAAAGAAAGCATGGGGGTGTCTTCACTCTGTAATCCCGCCATTGTGAAATGATACGCCCGCAAACAGAAGGGTGGCTTCATCCTGTAATCCCTTCCAAGCACCAAAGTCTGATAATGCTTTACGCTTTGTCACCTTGATGTCTATCAGTAGCTGCAGGTTATTTTTTCCTGGAGGCGGTGCACAAGGCCTCAGGACATAGTGAACTAGGAGGAGGAATCTACCGGTCCTGCCACAGTTCTAGTGAGAGACTATACGCTCTCCTGACACATATAAGACACATCTATAGCAGCGAGGATAACCCTGAAGGAATAAGAGAAAACTGCTTGTGGCTCTGACACCTGGCTACCATGAACCGTTAGTGTGAAACGCCCTCAGAGGCAGTATATATATATCTGAGGTAGAGACAAGTAAGGTGCTAACTATCTGGCTAAGTGCATGACCATACATTAAAGTGCATTGGAGGACACATTGTGACACCTGTAAAGAAATACACAATGGGCAATATTCTTGAACGTTGCTGAAAGGTAAAATATTAGTGCAAACATTTAAGTGCAAATATATTAAAGGCATAATATAAGACATCTGTGGTTACATTCAAGTCCATCTTTTCTTCTTCTTTGGCTGGTAGCTGGAACAAAGTCCCAAATTCAATTGAAATTTGTAATCCACATGGGTAATAAAATAGGTTATAAATAGCAGAAAAGGTTTCTTGACAAACCCTTTTAAAAGTGATTTCCCAACAACCTGAAAAGGGGGGAAAAAGGATGTGGTGCGCAAACATGGCGCAACTTGGATTGTTACAGATGGGGGGAGTCCTGACACACGTGTCTCTCTGGATGGAGAACCAAACAGGGCAACAATAACATAAAATAAAGCCAACCGGCTCTCACCCTTCAAGGCTCAGTCCACGTGGTGGCTCCCATTAGTCCTGTTGTTCTTTATAGGTGTAGCTGGGGCTCCCTCTAGTGTAAAGCCTCCAGCTCCTCGTCGCTGCTGCTTGAGCTGAACGACATAAGAGGGCGCTCCTGCCTCTGGTAGGCCTCACGGTAGGCCGCGGCCATTCCCCAGCGTCCTCTCAAAGATAAATGTGGCACCGGTCTGGGCAGGGTCCCAGTGGTCACACTGGTGACTGCGGCAGCCATATGGGAACGGACCCTGTAAGGCCCGGATGCTCCTGCCGGGGTCACTGGCGACAGAACCTCAGGTTGTAGAGGCTCAGCCAGAGGCCTACCCCTGGCAACAGATTGGGCTGCTGGTGCCTCCTGCATCAGGTGGTACGTGGCCAGGGGATTAAATATAAATTTGCTGGCCGTAATTTGACCCACCTGGAACGCTGTCGGCGTAGGTAACCCGGGGATGAGAGGCTCCGGCTCGCTGGTCGGGGGTCTTGGTCCCGGTACGCTGGGGCCTTCTCTCTCTCGGCTTTGAGGCACCGGAGCAGTTGCGGTGACCGTCGCTGGCGATGGCTCCTCCCACTCTTCTGCGGGCTCCTCCGTTCTTCGGGGTCGTTGGATCACCCTCACCCCGGTGGCGAAGGGGCCTTGTAAGCTTTTCATCGGGGTGTACTCCACGAAATCGCCGGCGTGGAGGTTGTGCTGTGCTGGAGGAAGGTACGGCCTCTTGACGGAGCGGCGATTCACATAATACTCCACTGCCGTCTCTTCGTCAGTAAGGAACCCGACCCCGCGCTCCACATTGAACCAGAGCACGGTTCCGGTGCGCCTCTCGAGCGTCGGGTCTCCAGGCCGGGGGTGTTCCAGTACTTCAACCACCCACTCTTCCACTCGCCGCTTATACTCCCAGCAGGTATACACATTTCTCGTTACTTCCGCCGGTACGATGAGGTTCTGCCTCAGGTCATCCGGCTTGGGCCTCACCGACGGGGTCACTCCAGCCACCGCTCTGCGTTCCTCCTCTACAGTGCCGACGGGGACGTTCTTAGCTCGTACATACGGAGGTTTCCGTACGGAGCCTCCAGCCGTCTCTCTCTTTCCCTCCACCAAATTAGAAGTGGTGGCAGGTACTCCAGCTGCCGCAGCCGGCGGGACGGTCTCGGCCAGGTTCTTCTTTCGCCGGGTACTGAGATTGAGTCTATCCAGGGTAATTTCTTCCCCTCGGGGTTCAGGCTCGTAGGGGTAGGTACCCCACACCATGTCTCCCCAGCTAGGGCCGCGCTGACGGGACGCCATCTTGTTGTCTCTCTGCTCCTTTGTGCCAACAGGAGATGGAGGAGGAGCTAAGGGGGTGGAGTCTTTGCTCTCAACGCTCCCCACAGTAAGTTCCTGGCGGGCTGGATTGGATTTTCCAGCGCTACAGGGGGGCGTGCCATGGTTTTCCAGCTCTTGAGGGGGCGGTTTCTTTTCTTCTGCATGAAGAAGCTGCGCCACTAACGAAAAAATGGCGTTGTTAACCGTTCTGGTGCCGGCGCACAGCGTTTTGCGCCGTCTGCACCGCAGTAACTGTAGTAAAGTCATTTTTCAGGGAACATTTGTCAAATTTCCTGACTAATTCTTTGGCCTTGTAGATAAAAGGCTATTAGTTTAAAGTCTGTTTTAGGGATGGTTGAGCTGTGGCCTTAACGGTACAGGCACGTCAGACTCATCCTGTTCGTGACGCCAAAATTGCAGTGACCGGGGTGCCGTGGTTGCTACGGGGGCGACCCTTTCCCCCTCCAGGGCCCTCTAAGGTGATTTTCCTTTATGTCCCAGTGGTAGGAGTGCCAAGGGGTATTTAGGCCACGCAAGTCTTTGGTGGGATTGTCACGGTGTTCCTAACTTGTAAGACGAACAGGCCCCAGGCGGTGGCTCCGGCTGCAATAAATTTACTAGTAGTAGTAATTGAGGGTCGTCAGGTGGGAATGATGCGCAGACTTGTATGAATGGTCCAACGTAGTTTTATTAACTGAACTTTGAATGTAGATGACTCAGTTCATCCTTCAGCTTGGTGTCCAGCAAGTGCAGCTATTGCTTATACTTGGCAGATGCTTGGAAATTCAGGTTTCAGGCTTCCTGTTCTAAGCTGAGGTTACCTCCTAAGTCTGGCTTCCCTTGAGAGTATTGTAGTGCCTTATTGCAGGCTATATTACTCTGTCTTTAGGGTACAGCAGAGCTGAAGGTGCTCCACTGTCCTGCACATGTCCTCCCTGATCAGGGTACAGGGGACAACTCCCTGACTAAAACTGTCATTTCCTCCTCACTGCAGGAAGTTGGAAGAACTTAACTTCTCTCCAGCAGAGGGGGTCAGAATGGACTAAGGACCGTACCATTCTGGTAAAACTACATCTGAATCTGCCATAGTATTTACTGACACCTGCTGGTACACCAGGTACATTACATGGGAAACAGTTGCATAACATTGAATATAATACATATTAATGCTGGTGATGACATCAATGCACAGAATTACATTTCTAGAGTAGCACACAGATAGAAGCTGGTTACGCAGAGTTGTAACACTACTCTGGGGTGTTACACATGCAACTGCTAAAGTATTCAGATCCAGGTGCTGCTTTTAAATTTTAGAATATTTTTCGTGGGACAACCCCTTTAACTCGATATTACTAATTATATTACTGTTTCCACCCCTACAGATATACCCACAGATTTCGAGGTGGAGGCCACCGTACGACGCTTTGGAGAAAAGCTCTATGCTGCCTCCCGCCTCCTACGCAGCCTCCAGCTGGACCACCAGGAGCTGCGACATATGATGGCCGCAAGACGTCAAAGTCCGGCGTAATTTTTTTTTTCTTTATTTTTTGTATTTATTTTGATTTAAAAGTTCTAATGTTCTAAGTTATTATTATTATTATTATTATTATTACTTAAATAATTCTTCAGAAACCTGTGTTTTGATTGTTTTTTTAAACCTTTCACCCCTTCCTGACATACTGTGAAAAAATATTGTTAGGAAACATATATTGACTTGTACGTAAGGCGCAAGTGCTGCCACAAATTACACGGAACAGGCACTCCAATACAACGGGTATAAAGAAGGGCCTCATTCACATTGTGGAACAATTGTTCTTGTCGTGGGACTCATACACTCATAAAGCCTATGCACAAAGTGACAAGTCTGCCCAAAATTACAAGGAACAGGCACTCCAATACACCTTTTATTACACATAAAGGAGGGCATCAGACACACCCGTGAAAAATTAATATTGATGGCCTGCTGGTGAGCAGACCATTGAAAACATTATGATTGAGTGCCTGCTGGTGAACAGACCCTTGAAAACATTATGGTTGAGGGCCTACATGAGAAAACAGTGTATCCAATACACCCTAAAAGCGTTCAGCCACTTTCCTGTGGTGGAGTAGCGAAGTCAGGGGAAATCCAGGCCTTGTTCATCTTGATAAGCGTCAACCTCAAAAAACACGCTTAATATCAAACGCTAAAAATTTCGGTTAGAGAGGCTGTTTGCCCTGGGTAAAAATTGAGTTTAGAGAGGCTGTTGGCCTTCCTTAAAAATTGTGTTTAGAGAGGCTGTTGGCCTTCCTTAACAATTGTGGTTAGAGAGGCTGTTTTCCCTGGATAAAAATTGAGTTTAGAGAGGCCGTTGGCCTTCCTTAAAAATTGAGGTTAGAGAGGCTGTTGGCCTTCCTTTAAAATTGTGGTTAGAGAGGCTGTTGGCCTTCCTTAAAAATTGTGGTTAGAGATGCCCGTGAAATTTTTTTAAAAAATTAAAAAAAAAAGCCTGGTGTGGAACAGACCCTTTGAAAAATTATGGTTGAAGGCCTGGTGGTGAACAGACCCTAAAACATTATTTTTAAGGGACTGGTGGTGAACAGACCCTTGAAAACATTATGGTAGAAGGCCTGGTGGTGAACAGTCCCTTGAAAACATTTTATTTGAGGGACTGGTGGTGAATAGACCCTTGAAAACATTATGGTAGAAGGCCTGGTGTGGAACAGACCATTGAAAACATTATTTTTGATGGCCTGGTGGTGAACAGACCCTTTAAAACATTATTTTTGAGGGCCTGGTGGTGAACCAGTAGGGTTGAGAAGAGACAAGTTGAGGAGGAGGAGGCAGCACTTGATTGCACCCAGTATGTTTCCAAATAGATAATTGACGGTGGGGGCATTAGTAGGAGCAGTATTCTTTTGGACCCAGAAGGGCCTAGTACAGAGAACTGAAGTTGGAAGCTAAGAATATGCACACTTGTAAAAATCAGTTTTTATACACGACAAAATGTTGATGTTGAGTTCAGCACAGGACAGTCAACGTTAAAAAAAACCCTCTAACATTACAGCTAGTCTAGTAGGATACGGATACGGTGAAATAGACAACCTCACCCACAGAATCTATGAGGTAAAGAAAGGACATTTAAAAAGGCACAGATTCAAGAAGGCTTTATGCTAGTTCCATTATCCAAAAATACGTGTCTGGTGTAAAACCTGTTGAATCTGGGCCTATGGCTGTTGGCAAGACATATATATATATATCTTTGTTACACCAGTTTGATGTCCTAACCGAGTGCAGCGCCCAACCCAATGGATGTATGCTTTTGTGTTTTTTAGTGCTGTCACCAGCTGGCTTAAAGGATAATTCCGGGCAATTTATAAGGCCCCATTCACACGACCGTAAGTGAATGGGGCCGTATCTATCCGCAAAATTGCGGATAGATACGGCCCCATTCACTTACGGTCGTGTGAATGGGGCCTAAGTTTCTGGGTCAAGTAAGGGCACAGAAAGTAATTAATTGCCTGGACTTATCTTTTAAAGTGGGTAGGGGAAAAACCCCTGATGGGGTATGGGAGTGACCTTCCCGCCCTCTCTTTGGTCACTCCCAAAAAACCTCACCCTATGGGTACCTACACATGGGGCTGCGGGTCTGCTGAGTAAAATCCACAGGGCATTTTTATACCGTTCACCAAACGGCGTTCAGTACTATGGTGCCGTCCGGACATACGCAGTTCTGCGCTGAACTGGGTATTTGCGTCCAGCCCCATAGTACTGAAGGTGGCATAAAATCAGCCAACGATGCGCTGTGGATTTTAGGCAGCAGAGAACCCCAAAAAAGCATCCCATTGTAAAGGCACCCGTAAATAAGGCAAGTTAACCTGCCTTTCAGCAACTGTTTGTTGCTGTAACTAACTGTGGAGGTTTTTTATATCACAGCTGAAGGACAGCAGCCTCCGTGATATATACCCCATAGACAGCCTTATTCCACGCTTGACTGCATGAGAGGCGTGAAATCATTCGCACAGAGAAGAACCCCATCGGGATTTGCGGTGCGAGATTTTACTACTCTCATGATATCAACAAAATACCTCAAGAACAGTTAGTACCCGCTCACAAAACGGTGAGTAGTGTTCCTTGGCACGGGTGCCAGGGATAGAACCCCACGGCTATAGTTCACAAAAGGTGAAATCCCCACTTTGTGAAGCATAGTCGTGGGGATTATTTTAGGGATGGAACTGTTCTTGGGGTATGGGTTGAACGGTGCACCGGTGTGAGGCATTAAGCTGGTGTGGAGGTTCTGTTTATTTAAATGTATCCGAATTAAGTAGGGGATTTTTAAGGTGATTTTTTTTTTAATTTGGGGTCTAATGGGGGAAACTTCACTTAATAAGTTAAATTACGGATTTTTACGTTGGGCACATATTTGGGATCTTAAGGTCATTTTCTTGGACACACGGATTGCCATGCAAGACGGGTGACTGATGACTTAGTCATTCACATCAGGCAGGGGGGTGGTATAATCCGATGTAATCCAGCCACGATTCATCTTTATAAAAGTCAGCATCTCAACACTGTGGCAAGAGAGCCTCGTTCTTTGCGGTGTTACGATGTTACCCGCCACACTGAACACCCTCTCTGACGCGACACTACTGGCTGGGCAGGACAGCAGAGCCAAAGAAAACTCTGCCAGTTGAGGCCAAATGTCCAGTTTCTCTGCCCAGTACTGCACGGGGTTGGTGACACTTTGGGGCAGGGTACAATCCAGGTAGGCAGTGACCTGGTGGGTGAGCTCATGCTGGTCCACGCCATGAGTCCGGTGTTGTGTCCCCTCTTCAGCAGCTGGCTGCATGAAATCGCTCATCAGCGATTGGAGGCTGTAGCGACTTCTCACGCCTCCACTAGTGGTGGTGGTAGTGGAGCGCGCTGGTTCCCCCAAGCGGATGTTGTCTGGGAACCTGGCTGGTCTCGCTGGTAAGTAGAGACCAGCTGTCTGGTGAGTAGGTCCCGGTAGTACCCCAGTTTTGCCTCCCTCTCTGATGGTGGAAAAAATTCAGCCATTTTGCGGCGGAAGCGAGGGTCCACCAGGGTGGCCAGCCAGTATTGGTCCCTCTGGCGGATGTCCACAATCCGGCTGTCACTCCTCAGACACTCCCGCAGGCACCTTGCCATCTGCACCAAGGACAATGAGCGCCTCTCCTCTACACTGTCCTCGGTATAGTTCCAGGGTCTGCTGGGGTCTTCCTCCGCTTCCTCTACCACCTCATCCTCCATCTCCTCCTGTGATTGAGAGGCAGAGAAGCCAGGTGGCGGTGTGTGGAATGGCTGGGCATGGACATCTTCCTCCTCCTCACCCTCCATCTGCACTTCATCCATCTCTGGGCTCAAGGCGATGTTCAGCCTTGGAGTGGTGGCCTGGGAATCCTCGCTGATGATGCTTTTCAGCGCACTTTCCAGAACATGGACGAGTGGGATGATGTCGTTGATCCCATAGTCATTCCTGCTTACAAACAAAGTCGCGTCCTCAAAAGGGATCAACAATTGGCAGACTTCACGCATCATCTGCCAGTGTGTGACTTGGAAGTCGCAGTGTGGCGTGAAGCTGCCTGATTGCCCCATGAGGTAGTCTGTAACGGCTGACCTTTGCTCGTACAGGCGGTCCAGCATATGGAGGGCAGAATTCCAGCGTGTTGGCACGTCGCAGATTAGCCGATGTTGGGGCAGACTGCACTGTCTCTGGATCCTTAGCAGGGTGTTCCTTGCAGTGTAGGAGTGGCTGAAGTGTTTGCACACTCTGCGTGACATCCTCATAAGGTCTTGTAGTGCAGGAAATGATCTAAGAAACCTGTGCACTATGAGGTTTATCACATGTGCCATACAAGGTGCATGACTCAGCCCTCCCTGCTGCACTGCAGAGACAATGTTCCTCCCATTGTCTGCTACCACACTTCCCACCGTTAGTTGACGTGGGGTCAGCCATTGATCTACCTCCTCCCTGATGGTCCGGAGGAGCTCCTGCCCACTGTGTCTCCTTTCACCCAGGCTCACCAAATGGAGGACAGCCTGAGAGCGCCGGGCCTGACATCGGTGGTAAGACACCGGGGCAGGTTGGAATGCAGTAGAAGCGGCGGATGTTTGCAAGGTGGTGGAGGCAGAACTTCTGCTTCCCGCTGCTGGCCCCCTAAAGCACCGTGGAGGTGACAGTGGCAAGAATGGGCCAACTTCCTGATGGTCTTCTGGGAGGATGTTGACCCAATGGGCAGTAACAGACATGTACTGCCCTTGGCCATAATTTGAGGACCAGACATCAGCACTCAGGTGCACACTCTTGGACACCGAGAGTCCCAATGAGTCGCCCACCTTTTTCTGCACATAACTGTGCAGTGATGGGACAGCTTTTCCAGAGATGTAGTGGCGGCTGGGGACTCGCCATCTGGGGTGCGCACACACCATGAAATCCCTGAAAGGCTGGGAGTCCACGAGGTTGAAGGGCAGGGACTGAAGCACCAGCAGCTTAACCAGGTGTCCGGTCAGTTTCTGGGCCATGGGATGGCTGCTGGAATACACCTGACGTCTGCCCATGGACTCAGTCAGGGATTGCTGCCTCATTAGCGGTGTACATGGCAGTGACACTGTGCTGCTGCTGGCAACTGAGGCTGACGAGCCCTGAGTTCCAATGAGAGGATGCTGCATGATGGGATCTGCAGTGTATGGTGCATCCTGACAGGAGGTGGTATTGGGGTCACGGTTCTTCCAGGCCTGTTGGTGTTGCCTTTCCATATGCTTTCGCATGGATGTTGTCCCGAGATTATCACCCCTACCACGACTGACCCTCTCATTGCACAGCAGGCACAAAGCAATATGCTTATCTGTCCCCAGGCGGAAGAACTGCCAGACAACTGAGGACCGTGGTTTGCTGACAGCCACGGGGGGTCTTGCTGGCTGTTGACTGCCACTGCTGACTGAGGGTGCCCTCTCAGGACCAAGGCTTTGAGAGGGTGATCTCTGCCTGGTAGCTTCTCTTCTACCCCTCCCTCTTGTGCCTCGGTTGCTTGCAACAGTGGGATGTTGCTGCGTCGGTGGCACCTCTATTTCCTCCACCGATGATGCTGAGGATAATGCTGCTTGAGGGCGCCACGTCCGATCAGCGACATCATCATCAAAGTCAGGACCACTGCTACTTTCCTCCAGTGGCTGGGACAGGATATCAGGTGTGGCACTGGATGCCCCTCCCTGGCTCTGTTGACTGCTTACAGCCAACACCTCCTCTGGAGTCTCAGTACGTTCCACCCGCTGACTTTGGTGGACTTCCTCCTCCTCCTCCTCCTCATCACTAAAAAGTGGTAGAGACTCCAAGGGCAGATCAAGGTTTGCAAAGAGTTCCCTGGCAGAAGGTGCCCCAAAGGAGAGTGGCATTCTAATAACAGGGGACGGGGCAGAGGACTCTCGCTGACCGTCCCATGTAAGGGTGGTGTCGGATGATCCAGCCGATGCTTGACTCCTCGTTTGGGAGCTTTGGGCGGTGGAACTGGAGGATTGGGTAAGCCAATCTAGAACCGCTGGCTGTGTGGTTCTTACTTGACCAGTGGCTGTCAGGGGTAGCTGCACCCTGCTGCCACGCCTGTTACCCCGGCTGCCACCGGGCCTGGTGCTGCCACTTCTCCTACCCTCACCGCCTCCTGTTGCACTCCTTGCCTGGGAAGAGCTGGAAGTAGGACGCTTGGACATATTTTTATTGTGTGGGGGAAATTTAATGATGTATTTTTTTATACTTTTTTAAACTTTATTTTTTTTTATAACTTTTTTTTATCTTTTTAACTTTTTTTATAACTTTTTTCAAATTTTTTTTTTAAACTTTGTTTATAACTTTTTTTTTGAGTTTTTTTAAAACTGTTTTTGTTGTGGCTAAACGGGGTTGACGGTACCCAGCTCAGCAGCAACGTGTAGCATGTACGGTCACAGAACAGGAATGCTACCTGTCCTGACTCTTTTCTCTCACTATTTTTTTTTCTCACCCTATCTCTCCCTATCTATCTATCTATCTATCTATCTATCTATCTATCTATCTATCTATCTATCTATCTATCTATCTCTTTTCCCTCTCTATCTATGGAGCTCCTTTCTCTTGGATGTTTGAAGACGCACTGACAAAATGTCGGCGCGCTCATGCACTTCCGGGGCTGTGTGGGTGACGTCACACATCTTGTTTTTCACAGAAAACCAGGATACAAGGGATTATAGGAGTAATAATCCCTTGTATCCTGGTCTATTCTGTGAAAAAAGTACAGTTTTGCGTCGCCGTTTTTTTTTTTACCAGATTCGTTACAAATCTGGTTCGTTACGATTCGGTTCGCTCAAAATAACGGCGACGCAAAATATACGCATATTTGAGAATGTACACTAATGCGTACGCCAATGCGTGTACACATTAGTGAACATTCTCAAATATGTGTATATTTAGGGTATTAACATCCCTAGTTAATACCCAGTATTGTGATGTTGGCTGGGGATGGCTCTGTTTTTTTACAACTCTTTCCCTATGTTCATCTTTATATATATATTTAATATAATGTGATTAAATAAAAACGTTATATTTTTTTAGTACCTATTGGCTCAGTTTTTTTCTATATAGTTTTTCTATGTAGTTATTTCTTTGGTAGTATTTTTCAGGAGCGCGTACGATTATCATGTCTTGAGCCTTTTTTTACTTAGCGCTTTAGATTACTGTTTGATACTTATTTATATATAGCGCTATAATTGGTTGATTTGTTTAAACTAGTTTCTGCACCTTGCTGAAAGTGTTGTAGACTTAGCTGTAGGTGCAAATTTTATTTGTGTATTTTTTTTTGTTTAGTTCCCCTTTAAGGCTTCTTTCACACAACAATATTTTTTGCGGGCTCCGATCCGCATTTTTTGTGGATAGGATGCGGACCCATTCATTTCTATGGGTCCGCAAAAAATACTGACAGCACACTGTGTGCTGTCCGCATCCGTCTGTCCATTCCGTAGCCCGGACATTGTTACAATGGATCAGCAAAAAAATGGATGCCATACTTTTTTTTGCTGATCCGCAATTTGCGGACCGCAAAACACAACGTTCGTGTGAAAGTAGCCTAATAAACATTTCAGTTATGTCCAACTAATCTTTCAATATTATCAATATCACAAATACTGTACTTTGAGCTATTTTTCTGTCATGTTTCAAATAAAATATAATCTGGAAGCAATTAAAATCAGCATGTAATTAAAATGCCATTAGATGCTAGATGTTAGATCTTAATTGCATACTTATGTTAAAGCAGCAATATACCACCTAAGGGCAAAAGAGATTTGTTCTGTTCGCTTCATCACATTAATCATCCACCTGTATGTGTGACTGTTACCTGTTTTACTTTACCGCTGTGATATTTTTTTTGTGAGTCAATTTTAAGACATACTCAGTGTGCAAATATAAATTAAACAATATTAGACTGCCAATGCAATATTTACAGATCTCTATATACTGCATAAATTATAATGTGTACTAACATCAGTAAAATGATACAAAACATAACTGTAGCCAATTATATTGGAACCAATTCACTTGTTCTTAGAAAGCTTGTCTTCCTAAGGTCACTTTCACATGTGTTTTAGTATTTGGTCAGTATTTTCCATCAGTATTCGTAAGCTAGTGGGTCCTACAGAGAAAAATACAATGGACGGATTTGACTTTGTTCCAATTCCATGTTGTGGAATCACTCCAAGTTTCCAAATACTGATGTGAAATACGTAGGACTCGTTCACATTTTTTTGTCAGTGTCACGTCTGTGAACAAAGCACACGTGTTTCACCCGTGAAGCTGTCTGTGAAGGATCTGTGGTTGGTCCGTGTGTCTGTTTTTACCATCCGTGTGTCATCCATAATTCACTGATGTTGCTCAGCTGAAAATTAGTTTCCAAAGAATCTACTCTTAGTCTTCAGTGAAAAATAGACTCAACATAGACACAACACGGATGTGTGTCAGTGATTTATACAGACCCATAGACTTCAATGGGTGTGCTTGGTCCGCATCATGGATAAAAGTAGTGCATGTCTCCTTGATTTTTTTACTGAAATGTGAATAGACACATTTAAATCAATGGCATGTGCTGTCCACAGAAAATGGGAAAAATGGGAAAAACGGAAATGTGAACGAGACCTTACCAAATACTGACCTGTGAAAGTGGCCTTAGATATCCTCTGACATTGTGGCTGTAGAAATATTTCCTTCACATATAGTTGTGGACCTGCTGCTGACTTGATCTGCATTTTTATAGCATTTTTGTTGAGGTGTTTTGAGGCATTTTGCCCATATAGTAATTTTAAGCACCTGTTGTATTTTATAGGAAAGACTATAACCCTTGTAATGTACCTTCCTCTGTAGAACTGTATGCAAAAAAAAAAACATTGGTAAAAAGAATTCTCAAAACCTCCATGCAAAAACACTATTAAAAACACTAACACACATTGGCAATTGCATTTTTGTGAAGTTGAAAAAAAAAAAGTAGGACTGTGGGAGAAAAATTCTAGGCAATGAGGGAAAATGCAAGACTCATAGCATGCTGCGATTTGAAAACGAAAAAAAAAAAACAGTGATCCAATAAATGCACCTCTTGGTTGAAAAGAAAGATGTCTGTTCTGTGTTACATAGTTTCCTGTCGACAGAACTTTGGTTTCCGTCCAGCATAACGGCATCCAGACGGATCCGTTATGCTTTCCCATAGGCTTCTATTATGACGGATCAAAACGGAATGCCTCTTAAAGGTGTCCGTTTTGATGTCCGTCCTAGGGATTCCGTTTCTTTCCGTTATAACGATAAGCCTGAACGGAATCCCTAACGGTGATGTGAACGCAGCCTAAGCAGGTTGAAGATGAAACGATCTCCAAAATGCATAAGGTTAAAGAGGACACATTCCCTTTCTATTTTTTATTTTTTTTATTTCATCTTTAACATTTTCAAACTAGCAAAAAAGGAAAGTTTGAGCACCCTCCATGTGCCTAGTACCTAGTAGCACCCCCTGTGGCAAGAATGAGGAATATGTGGAGTTATGAGTTAATGCCTGCCCATTTTCTCCGGGTGTAAGGTACTGCAGTTGGACAGAGGAAACAGGATCCACAGGTGGCTCTGCCTCAAAGCAGATCAAGTGTTTACATTTCACACTCCCATCAGCCAGCTCCACTGACAGGACGAGCGCCTGCTGGGGGGCTGAGCTGCTCTTCCAGAACAAAAGATCTCCCAGACATCATGGAACCAAGAGTTCATAAGAAATTATGAACTGACTGTACAACTCAAAAATACACTGTTTACGTCTTTGAGACCCTGGGACCAAGAAGGATGTTCTTCCGGCCTTTGTTTGCTTATAGGATGCAGGGAAGGGGAGGTATGGAGAACTCCTAGTAGGAACCAAATAGCAGTGCTGTGTTTGGTCTCCAAATGCACCAGCGATCCAGACAGATACGTTGGCTCCAGAACCATCTCCCTATGACTTTCCTGTGAGGGAGGGAGGGGCGTGACCGACTAATGGTTAAAGTGCCCGTACAGGGCACTGACCATTGTTTTTCTCTGACTTTTCTCTGTCTTTTCTCTGACTTTTATTGTACCATCATATGTATTTGCATATTGAACCACTGTATATAATCTGTGTGTCTACAATGTTGTGTCTAGTGCGCATTTAAGGCAATATATAATTTAATCTTGCACTGTTCTTTATCTCGATCCACGAATCCACACGTCCATTTCTCGGTACTACATTATATGATACCTGGGTTGGTTTCTGACCCAATATAACCCCGTTAACGGACCAAGCTTATATCTAATGAGGAACTGGTGGCAGTCTACCAGGCTGATAGTGCGCTGTTTCACCCAGTGATAAGGCTTTCCCAGCTTGTCAGGATTGTGAGGATTGTGAGCAAATGTTGTGCCACTCCAGAGGTTTTATGGGCCACTCTCTCTCACTCCTTGTGCCTCCCTGTGCCTCCCTGTTCCAGTGTCAGTGTAAGACTGTGCCAAGCTGACCTTAAGTACTCCCAGGGAGGGCGTAACATCACACCTTGGTAATGTGCGAGGTGCGGTTCGTCACAGCAAGTATCATAGCTTGTAATCACTTTTTGTAGCTAAGAGTCTTTCACTTCTTGTTTGAGGGATTTTCAACCATTATTCTTTACAAAAGTCTTCCCGTTCTGTGCAATTCCTGGGCCATCTTGCATGCACTACTCTTATGAGGTCTATCCAAGATTTTCAATGATGTTCAGATCAGGGGACTGTGAGGGCCATGATAAAACTTTCATCTTGCACATTTTGTGGTAGCCTATTGTAAATTTTGAGTCGCATTTAGAATCATTATCTATTTCTAGAACCCATCCTCTTTTCAACTTCAGCATGATTGATCCCTCCACATGGTTAATAGTTGTAGAGGTGTTCTTTTCATGAAATTCTGTGCCCTTTCTTCTCCAAACATACCTTTGCTCATTTTGGCCAAATAATTCTATTTTTGCTATCTAATATATAAGGGATAATTGTAGCTGGGTGCCCTTTCTCCAAAGGCCTAATAGCAGCTTATATGGTACATATACCCAGGGGCAGATTGGCCATAAATTCTACAGGAAAACTTCCCAGTGGGCTGATGCCCATGGGGCCGCATAAGCCCTCCTTTTGGTCAACCAGTCTTTAGGGATGTATTTTGTGCTGCTGGGCAGTATATTGAGATGCACTTTGATATTTTGCTCTGCTGGAGTGGTATAAATGTGCTACAATAACAAAACAACTCACCTCATCCACTTGATCATGCTGCAGCAGTCTCTTCTATTTTCAGTCAGCAGGACCTGCCAAAGGACCAGCGATGTGCACAATGTCGTCATTGCGCTGACCTTTGGCAGGTCCTGCTGTCTGAAGATAGAAGAGACTGCTGCAGTGCGGTCAAGTGGATGAGGTGAGTTTTATTTTAACCCCAAAATGGCCATATTCTTTTGCATTCTGTCTTAAGAATGCTATTATTTTCCGATATAATCATGTTAGAATGGAAAATAATAAAGTGGAGTTTGGGTCCCCATTGACTGCAATGGGGTTCAGGGTCAAGTTCGGGTCAAGTTCAGGTCCTGAACATAAACTTTGACCTGAAGTTTGGCTAAACCCGGCGAACCCGAACTACCACAGGTTCGCTCATCCCTAATACAGACATATACATATAATGTGAAATGACAGTTTAGAAAAAGGGGATAAAACATAACTTAATACGTTATGTGATGGATAAGTCCACTTGCCTAGAGAAGCAGAAATATTGGTCAGTCCTTCAAGCTAGTGATTCCCAAAGAAATGACGATTGGCTTCGATGCCCCGCTGAGGACGGCAATACAGTTGTATCCGTTTTGCACATCATGTTTAGAGATGAACGCCTGCTTTGGCTCGTGCGGCGGAGGCGGTTGGAGCATCCACTTCACCGCCCAGGAGGATATCCACCCCTTCCATACACCAGAACCCAATTGTTCCACCATCTGTGACGGCCCATGCACAGACCCTCTGGGACTAGGGGACCACCCTAGGCCAGGAGATCCTTTATTGGAACGCTGAAAGGGAACTGTGATTTGGTTTTCCATTGGGAGAGGGTCTGGCTTCCTGCAGGATGACGAGGATGGAAAGGAATATTTTGTGGGCCGCAGGCCGGTGAAACAGCCGTACCTGCCACAACATCGGCATAGCCTGTACGTGGGGGATCAGGTGGAGTACACCCCGATGGCGTCCCTTAAAGGCCCATTTGCGACCGGGGTTACCCTCCTTTCAAAGCCTCTGGTGTCTACAACGGAACCAGAAGTGTGGCCAGATGAACCACCAGGTCCAGGACACTTGCGCTGCCTGCAGGAGTTCCCAGATGGCGTCCTCCGGTTCAGGGAAAAGCCACAGCCTTAGCCGGAGCCTCTGATTCCTGGACTGCCAGCACCACCACCACCACCACCACAGTCCTTACAGCTGGGTCAGCTCACCACATTATCATTCACCTTCCAATCCACAGTGGTCCACCAATACCAGCTGCCTTGGAAGATGAAGCCAGCAGCAGCCGGGGAAGCTGGGGCTTCTTTCCTGGATGCAACCTTTCCGGAACCACTGCAGCCGAAAGTCCTTACCCCTGCTGTCCCGGCAGGAGCATCCGAAAAAATGAAAATGGCTGCAGCGTGCGTCACCACCACCCAGACCCGGTCAAGTCCAACTTCAGTAAGAAGAGGGCACTGGAGTTCCACCACCGCAGCGAGCATGGCCTACAAGAGGCAGGAGCGTCCTCTGATGAGCGTTAGCAGCAGCTCGAGCGAGGAGGAATTCAGGTCCCTCATATGAAGGGACACTGCAAGGACACTGCAGGAGGACCTATGGGAGCCACACCATGGACTGCACCTGACAGGTGAGATGCTAGTTGGTAGTTGTTTTTGTTTAGTTTGTGTTGCCCCAGTTTGACTCTCTACCAGATGGGCATGGCTGTCAGGACTCCCCCCATTCTGCACAAAATTCCCTGTTGCGCCGAAGTGCGCCTATGTTCCTTTTTACCCCCTACTCAGGTTATTTGGGAGCCCCCTTTGGTTCTCTATTTGCTGCCATTTTCTATTATCCATGTGGATTACACATTACCTGTTTGGATTACAATTTTACCTCCAATTTTACCTCTCCATAAGGATAGACTCAAACGTATATCTGAGCCTTTTATGCTTGCAAATGTGAAATTGATTGCACTAAAATGTTTGCATACTTATGTCTTTGCTGTATTTTAGCTACACTGTTTTCACTGGTTCAGCACTTTAGCCCATTGTGTGTATTCTTTTTCTGGTACTGCAATGTGTCCTATTATGCACTTATTGTACGGTGTTTTTAGTAAATTATTCACTTATTAATAGCTAGCAGCAGTGAGCACCTTATTTTTCTAGTTCATATGGACTTCCTCTAAAGATTGTACACCGCGGCCTAGCCTCATGTGTATGACGCATTCACGCGTCAATAGTACGCTAAGGATTCGTACGCACTTTTGTACGCTAATGCTTACGTATTGCGTACTTTTAACTCCGCTGACTGTACGTACGTAATTTGGGCAGGAATGTTCGCAAAAAACGTGTTTTTTTTTACGTAGATTCGATGAATACGTTCATTTAAATATGAATCCTGTCAGAAATTCGGCAAATATTCGGCGAAGCAAATTTTGAATGATTCGCTCATCTCCAATCATGTTTGGGGCCTTAGGCAAAACATCCAGGACACAAGCCTAGAATGTTTTGGCCTAGTGATGCCCCTGCTTAGGTCCTTAGAAGAGGCCAACAGATTTTTAAGTAGGGACAATGGAGGCATCAACGTCATCTCCCTGAAGAGCAGTCTTTCATGCTGATGCAACAAGGGACGGTGGAGGAAAAACACCTTATGCATCTTTCTGGGTACCCACATGGAGAAAGTCCCATGATTAGGAAGCTAGAACTATATGATAAGGATGAGGAGCTACAACTGGAGAATGAGGAAGAGCAAGAAGATAAGAAGTAACTTGTGCAGGAGGATGAAGATAATGGTGACACTGACCATGATGGCCAGAACTAGGTCCTCAGACATGCTGGTGAACATGGCAGGCTGTATGCTTACTTGCTTGCTTACATACTGGTGTATCATTATCATTAAGCAATCTGATGATTACTGAATAGCCATACTTTTAGACTATGGGGAAAATTTTTCTGTACTTGAAAGAGGACAAACTGCTTCATTATCTGGATACACTGTGGATGCAGCTTTCCACAGTTTTTGGCAAGCAGATGTCTGCCAACAGGGGGTCTGACAAGGAAGACCCCTTCATCCCCTGCTGAGTCACCCACCTCTGCCATATCTGCCACAAAAAAACAGCTCAAGCCTCAGAAGAAACAACAGCCAGTTTAGTATCATCATAATGGAACAGTTTTTCCATGTGCTGTGCCAGGCTGACACAAGTTAGCGAACAGAAACAGTCTGTAACACCTGAACAACCAGGGTCAGTCATAACCCTTCAATCATGCCGCAGTTTCTACTGACCGAAGCATCTGTATTATAGAGCCAGTACCCACCTCTTATGGAACAAACTAAGCTTGTATGTCGGCTCCATACAGCTCTTTAAAGGGGTTGTCCAGGTTCAGAGCTAAACCCACACTTATCCCCTTCTTTCCCCAATCAACCCCTCTGACATGAGCATTTCATGCTCTGATACTCTCCCTTGCTCTGCATTGTATTGCAGAGGGCAAGGGCTTTTTTGTTAACATTTTTACACTGCTAGGTGGAGAATGCTTAGTAGTGTTCCCAGTCACCGGCACTAATGGATGGGCTTTAGTGCTGTCCTAGCCATTTTTCAGGCCAGGGCAGTGCTAAAGCATTACCATTAGAGCCAGTGATGTCACCGGGCTCACTGCTAGGCGGATGCCTACACCTAAATTACCCATGGAGAGTTTGGTACGTTACCAAATCTCCAGAAAAAGCCCTTGCCCTGCACAATTCAGCACAGGGCAAGGGAGAGCATCAGATAATAAAATGCTCTGAACCCGAATAACCCTTTTAACATCAAAAACCTGCATGTACATAATTTTGCATTAAGGGGTTTAAAAAAACGTTTAACAGACCCTTATGTATACTTACCTGGATTCAGAAAAATAGGTAGCACAGATAGTCTACTAAGTAAAGAGTTGAAACTAATCCAGAATACAGAAATGTGTTTGCTATTTGAGAGACTTTAGAAAGCAATGATCTTTTTCTTTGGGACAGACAAATCTGGGGAATTGACTTTGATGTGCCTCTAGTATGTATTGCGAAACACTGTAAAAGAAAACGAGAGCTCTTCCATTAAAGCTACTGTGCACATCACTTTCATCCCAAAATCCATTAGCCTCAGGAAAGGTGTAAGCCAGTCTGCTGAAAAACAGAGGTCAGCTTTGGAAAATATTCTGCCAAGCATGACTAACTGTGTCCTATCCTTTTGAGTGGATTGTTTGATTTGAATTTAAATCACAATGGTGAATTCCACCTCCTATCTCATCGGAAAATAGAGAGTTCATCATTACAGTGACTTCAGATGATTTGCTGGTCATTTACTGACTTTGAAACATCTTCTGTATTGTCTCATGTAAATGAATCCTGAAGCGATGGAAGATGAGAAACACATTTAGAGAGAGAAAAGATTAAAGTGGATTTGTAGTTATAGTTCATTTTCACGTTTATTTTCCAGTACCAGGTTCAAAAACATTTTATATGCAAATGTAAATGCTACTGTGGGTTTGTTGCACCTTGATAAAATGTAATTTATTTTTACTAACGGTAATTATCACATGCTGTTGAGATACACTAAATCACACGACATGACTGCCATGCAAACACTGACAAACATTTCAAGACTTTAGCTAACAGAATGGAATACAATTGTGTGATAGGCATCAAACACCATTTTACAGCTTTTCCAGATTTATCATTTCTTGTTTTCTTCTGTTTCCCTCAATAAGATCTAAAGTTCAGTTAGAGAATTAAGAAGATTTCCAAAATTCACTGCCAAATTTCAGCTGGCATGAGTTTCACAGAATGCATCTGCAAGCTAGAATAATACATTTTTTTTATTTTTGATTCTCCCATGTGCCTGTCAAGATTATAACAAGTCTAATCTTCTGCTTTCAAGCTATTTTCATAAGTAGACACTTGAATGTGCCATCTGCAGCATGTGATTGCTCCAATGTCCCTTTTCAGAACTGTTTTTCTTGCCTTGTTTCCTTCTTGATCTAAAGCCACATAGGCAGTGCAACCATTATCATAAGTTTGGACACAACACTCTGAAATATTATCTCTTGTTGGTCAAAGTGGAGAATTTTAAATATGTTCTTATTGTTTTAACTCACCTCCCCAAGATACAAATTTCTATGCTGCAGTTTTATAGTCATAAATATTAGACTTTGTCATTTATTTACTGAGGAAAAAGACCCAATATCACAGGTCTGTGAGAAGCAAAAGTATGTGAACCTTTAGGATTACCAGATAATTTGAAAATGAAATTAGAGTCATGTGTTTTAATCAATGGGATGACAATCAGGTGTGAGTGAGCAACCTGCTTTATTTAAAAAAACAGGGATCTATCAAAGTCTGATTTTCACAACATGTTTGTGGAAGTGTATCATGGAAAGAGTTTTTGATGCTCATTAGGCTGAACATTTTTACAAAACCAACTCTAAAGAGTTTCTACTCCGCCAATAATTATGTACTAATGGAGGAAATTAAGGACCATTATCACCCATTGTCAGGCATGTTGTTATATACAGTACAGACCAAAAGTTTGGACACACCTTCTCATTCAAAGAGCTTTTAGTATTTTCATGACTATGAAAAATTGTAGATTCACACTGAAGGCATCAAAACTATGAATTAACACATGTGGAATTATATACTTAACAGAAAAGTGTGAAACAACTGAAAATATGTCTTATATTCTAGGTTTTCAAAGTAGCCACCTTTTGCTTTGATTACTGCTTTGCACACTCTTGGCATTCTCTTGATGAGCTTCAAGAGGTAGTCACCTGAAATGGTATTCCAGTCTTGAAGGAGTTCCCAGAGATGCTTAGCACTTGTTGGCCCTTTTGCCTTCACTCTGCGGTCCAGCTCATCCTAAACCATCTCGATTGGGTTAAGGTCTGGTTACTGTGGAGGCCAGGTCATCTGGTGTAGCACCCCATCACTCTCCTTCTTGGTCAAATAGCCTTTACACAGCCTGGTGGTGTGTTGCGGGTCATTGTCCTGTTGATAAATAAATGATGGTAAAACTAAACGCAAACCAGATGGAATAGCATGCCGCTGCAAGATGCTGTGGTAGCCATGCTGGTTCAGTATGCCTTCAATTTTGAATAAATCCCCAACAGTGTCACCAGCAAAGCACCCCCACACCATCACACCTCCTCCCCCATGCTTCACGGTGGGAACCAGGCATGTAGAGTCCATCCGTTCACCTTTTCTGCATCACACAAAGACACGGTGGTTGGAACCAAAGATCTCAAATTTGGACTCATCAGACCAAAGCACAGATTTCCACTGGTCTAATGTCCATTCCTTGTGTTCTTTAGCCCAACCAAGTCTCTTCTGCTTGTTGCCTGTCCTTAGCAGTGGTTTCCTAGCAGCTATTTTACCATGAAGGCCTGCTGCACACAGTCTCCTCTTAACAGTTGTTGTAGAGATGTGTCTGCTGCTAGAACTCTGTGTGGCGTTGACCTGGTCTCTAATCTGAGCTGCTGTTAACCTGCGATTTCTGAGGCTGGTGACTCGGATGAACTTATCCTCCGCAACAGAGGTGACTCTTGGTCTTCCTTTCCTGGGGCGGTCCTCATGTGAGCCAGTTACTTTGTAGCGCTTGGTGGTTTTTGCAACTGCACTTGGGGACACTTTCAAAGTTTTCCCAATTTTTCGGACTGACTTACCTTCATTTCTTAAAGTAATGATGGCCACTCGTTTTTCTTTACTTAGAATTTGTATTATGACAAGAAAAAAGCAGCTAACAGTCTATTCAGTAGGACTATCAGCTGTTTATCCACTTGACTTCTGCCCGACACAACTCATAGTCCCAACCCCATTTATAAGGCAAGAAATCCCACTTATTAAACCTGACAGAGCACACCTGTGAAGTGAAAACCATTTTAGGTGACTACCTCTTGAAGCTCATCAAGAGAATGCCAAGAGTGTGCAAAGCAGTAATCAAAACAAAAGGTGGCTACTTTGAAGAACCTAGAATATAAGACATATTTTAAGTTGTTTTTATTTTATATCTCAGTGATACAAATCCATTTTACTCAGCTGCGTGTAACCTTTCTGTGTGTCACAGTTCAGAACAATCGCTCCAATCCGTATATACTGTCCAGGTGACACTTTCTGTACGTCACAGAATACAACCAAGTCATTTGCTACCAATAACGTATACAGCTTGATCCAAAAAATCTCTGTGCGACATTTGTCTGGGTCGCAGTCTAAATAGCCACCGTTAACAGGGTGTGACTTAGGTCTCCCATAGTTCCTGCATGTCACGTTCCCAAAAAAACAAAATTTAAAAAAAAATATAAAAAACAAAATATTAAAAAAAAATAGTTTTTTTGTTGTTTTAGCTCAGTGATACAAATCCATTTTAATCAGCTGCGTGTAACCTTTCTGTGTGTCACAGTTCAGCACACTCGCTCCAATCCGTATTTACTGTCCAGGTGACACTTTCTGTACGTCACAGAATACAACCAAGTCATTTGCTACCAATAACGTATACAGCTTGATCCAAAAAACTGTCTGTGCGACATTTGTCTGGGTCGCAGTCTAAATAGCCACCGTTAACAGGGTGTGAGTTAGGTCTCCGATAGTTCCTGCACGTCTGTTGGGGTGTGGGAGTCGTTGGCGTTAGAAACAGTCCTCACTCAGGTCTTGGCAAAACCAGCTCAGGTTTATTTTTGAGCAAAAACAAAAACAAATTAACAAAAACAAAGTGCAGGAGAATAAGGGGTTAAGTTGCAGCTACCTTAGGATCAAGTAGCACCCCAGCTCTCAGATCATCCAGTCTGAACTGAAGATCCCTCCACCTACATACAAGTGCACTTATATACAATTTACCAGTTCCCAGAAAACATCAGTCTTAAAGGAACATGCATTTGGTTTAAAACAGAAATATTGCACTTAAATCATACATTAAACTACATAAAACACAAAGCATTCTAACTGTCTCCTTTTAAAATAAAAAAGGAGCTTACAATCTATATACATTTGCCAAATTATACCAAACATAAGAACATAAACCCACTAGGTTTGGCTGCAGCTTTGCCTCACCTGGCAGTAATTAGCAGCACCCTATATAAACCCAGCACACCCTCTCCTCAGGTTTAGTCTCCTGCAGGTAAGTAGCTGGTAATGCTGTGTGTGTTGGTGGGGAATACTGAGCTAGTTTGTCTGTGGAAATGATAGTGGGCAGAGACAAAGATTTGCTGGCCAGCATGTGGAAAAGAGAGAGAAAGATACATACATACAGATAGACAGACTTGCTCACTATTAACCCCTCAACAGACCCCCCAGCTCAAGTGGAAGCTTGTCCTTCCACAGAATACCTCTCTTGGACCTGGGTACCAAATCGGGATAGATGATCTGCATTCTTATGCTGACTTCCTGGTTTGTACTGGACCGAGAATCTCTATGGCTGTTAGCTCAAGTACCACCTTGTCAGACGGGCATTGTCACCTTTCATTGTGTTCAACCAAAATAAAGGATGATGGTCAGAGATTAACACAAATTCCTTTCCCAGTACATAATAACGCAAAGACTATGGCCCACTTGATGGCTAAACATTCTTTTTCTATAGTAGAATATTTCTCCTCCCTGGGAAACAATTTTCTACTAATATACAGAATTGGGTGTTCTTCTCCATTCTGAAGCTGGCACAGAACAGCCCCTCTTTCTGACGCATCGATTTGGACTAGGAATGGCAGAGAAAAGTTTGGATTACTTAATATAGGGGCAGAACAAAGCTTCTCTTTTAAGCTATTAAAGGCATTTTCACATTCGGGTGTCCACTCAACAAGGTTCCTCTTTGTCTTCTTGGTAAGATCACTTAATGGAGCTGCCAAACTGGAAAAATTTGGAATAAATCGGCAGTAATAGCCGGCCAGTCCTAAAAATGATCTCACCTCTTTTTTTGTTTTTGGGATTGGGGCATCCCTCACTGCTGTGACTTTGGAAATTTCTGGTTTAATTTTCCCACCACCTATAACATAGCCAAGATAGGATGTTTCTTTCTGAGCTATTGTACATTTTGTGGGATTGATTGTAAGTCCAGCTTTTGCTATGGCACAGATTACATTGTCTAAATGCAACAGATGAGACTTCGAATCAGAACTAAAGACAATGACATCGTCCAGATACGCTGCACAGTAGGAGCTATGTGGTTTAATGACTGTATCTATTAACCTTTGAAATGTAGCGGGGGCATTATGTAACCCAAAAGGCATACATGTGAACTGAAATAATCCTTGTGGGGTGGCAAAAGCTGTTTTTTCACGGGAGTCTTCTGCAAGTGGTATCTGCCAATAGCCCTTAGTCAGATCAAATGTGGAAATGTATTGTGCATCACCCAACCTAGTGATCAGGTCTTCAATATGGGGCATAGGGTAAGTGTCAAATTTAGAGATCTGATTGAGTTTTCTAAAATCAATACAAAATCTTATTTCTCCATTTTTCTTGGGTACAATCACAATGGGAGAACACCAGGGGCTAGAAGATGGCTCAATGACCCCTAATTTTAACATATTTTGTACTTCTATGTCTATCACTGGTTTAAGTTTTTCTGGTACTCTGTAGGGTTTTTGACGTATTGGTTTTGCATCACCAGTGTCAATCACATGCTGGACTAAGTTTGTATGACCTGGTGTAGTAACAAGTGTGCGTTCATGTTTCTGAATCAACAGATCTACATCTTTATTTTGTTTTTCAGAAAGCTCCCTACCTCTCTTAATTTCAGAGATTTGTGAAGAACTAGGGGACAATACCGAGTATGCCTGCTCAATTACATTTGGGTGACATTCTGACAGGATAGTACAGGAAACATTTGGTCTATCAACCCATTTTTTAAGCAGATTGGCATGGAAAATTTTCTTCTCCTGAATTCTGCCTGGCATAGAAATCTCATAGTCTACAGGACCAGTTTGACATATGACTTCAAATGGTCCCTGCCATTTTGCTAGCAGTTTGTTATCAGATGTTGGCAGTAATAGTAAAACCTTATCACCTGGCAAAAAAGATTTTTGCTTAGCAGATTTGTCATAGCAATGTTTCATGCGTGACTGTGCCTCTGAAACGTTGATTTTCACAAAATCCGCTAACTCTGCCAGTTTGTCTCGCATAGAAATGACATATCCACCAGGTTTTTTTGGTTTGCGCTAGGGCTTTTCCCAGCATTCCTTTATCACATCCAGTGGTCCTCTTGGTCTTCTCCCATAGAGCAACTCAAATGGAGAGAAGCCAGTGGCTGCTTGTGGAACCTCCCTGTATGCAAATAACACATAGGGAAGCAGTTGATCCCATTGCTTTGGATACTGTACCACAAATTTACACAGCATTTTTTTAAGCGTTTGGTTGAAGCGTTCCACCAAGCCATCAGTTTGGGGATGATAAGGAGTGGTCCTTACAGCCTCAATACCAAGAAGCTGATGGATTTGCTTCATTAAACTGGACTGAAAGTTTGAACCTTGGTCTGTGAGAATTGTATGAGGAATACCCATCCGACTAAAGAACTTAATCAGTTCCTCTGCAATTCTTTTTGTAGTGATAGTTCTTAAAGGGATAGCCTCTGGATACCGGGTCATATAGTCACTTATAACAAGAATATATTGGTTACCTTGTTTACTTTTTTCAAGAGGACCAATGATATCCAGAGCTATCCTTTTAAAAGGGGTATCAACCACAGGGATGGGAAGCAATTTACATGTTTTGTCACCTGGAGCAATATATTGACATTCTGGACATGATTCACAAAAATTTGCCACATCTGCATGTATTTTAGGCCAAAAGAACCGGTTAAGTATTCTTGACAGAGTTTTATTCATACCCAGATGTCCAGAGAGTGGAATACTGTGAGCAATATTCATAATTGACTCTCTGTACTCAGAGGGTACCAGGATTTGCCACACTTGCTCTTCTGTCTGTGGGTGCTGGCAAACCCTACACAGGATATAATTTTTTAGTGTGTAATAGGGATACTGTTTGGGTTCCTCTGTGTCATCTTTTACCTGAGAGAACTGTACGGCAAGGGTGTAATCTTGTCTCTGCTTACCAGACATATCCTCCCACTTTAGAGGATGACCAGGTCCTTTTTCTAAGAGACAATGTTCAGACCACCATTTTTCACGGGCAAGTCGCTTTTCTCTCTTAGAAAGAGGACTTTTACCATTACCATGGAGTATATCACCATCCAAATGGAAATATGTTCACCTAAAGATTGTAACATTAGACAGTTTTTTAGATTGTGACCTAGTTGTAACTTCAGAAATCAAACTGCCATTTTTGATCATAGTACAGAACTCAGGTATGTCTTGACCCAAGACTACAGGATATGGCAGCTTAGGTACTACCCCCATTTCCAATGACATTTGCATATCATCTACTTGCCACAGGTATAATAGCCTTAGGGTACACCTTCTGATCACCATGCACACATGTCAATTAGCAAATGACCTGCCTATATTGGCAGAGTCCACCAAGTCTGATCTGATAAGAGACCTGCTGACTCCCAGTATCAATCCAAGGCAGTCACCATGTGGGAGTTAACAGTAACAGGCTACAAAAAGTCCTTCACAAGTCCAGCACAATTTGCAGATCCTTTTACCTTTTTACTGGTTGGCACTGACACAGTCCTTAGCATAATGTCCAGCTTTACCACAGGAAAAACAAGTAAGTTCCTTATTGCTGGCCTTTATACTTAACAGTCTCAGCCCTTTGCTTATCAGTAACAGTAGTAAAAGGAACAGGTTCTTACCAACACTTGGTTTCTGGATCAG